>VZTY01026201.1:15387-29711 GCA_013400935.1 Turnix velox
TGTCCTCCTCTGGACCTGCCCCAACAGCTCAATGTCCTTCTCATGTTGAGGTCTCCAGAATGTCCATGAAAGGTCTGTCCCAGAGGGCCACCATTCTTCCCACACAGAACCTGTTCCACAGGTGAGGAACATAGGTCACTGTCTGTCAGCTCTCAGAGGCAACTTTCCCAGCCAGGGGCAAGAGCTGAGCCTGAAAACTGTAATTAAAAATAAAATACAAGAGGCAGAGCTGATCCCTGATATCTCTCCAACTTGTTCTTCCAAAAGCAGAGGGCAAATGGGATTTAAGAAACTGAGTGAAGTGACTTGCCCAGAGTTGCCCAGAGAGAGAAACCCAAGTTTACAGACAACCTGACTAACTCAAGTCCTCTCCTCAGTCACTCTCCAGCCCTGACCCAGCCTGGTAGACATTTTTTAGGGATTCTCATATCACACTCCAAGTCATTGCTTTTTGCTCAACAAGCTGGAACTGCCCTTTTGGGGTTTGGATTCCTCCTCCTCCCCAAGACAAACCATGTGGGTAAACATTATAAAGTCACAGCCTGAGCTTCCTGGGATTGAACAAGGTTGACCTGATGTGCTGAAATCCCTGCCAGCTTCTTTAGATGCCAGAGAGCTCAATCAGCAGAAGACAAGATGTTCTTCAGTTGAGGACACTGTGGGACAGGTTTCAATTGGAAAGGTGGAAGCAATAGAAAAAGGACACGTGTCGAGCAAGAAGGGAAATATTTGAAAGGGCAATGGAGGAGTGAAGCCCAATTCTCAAGGGAGAACCCCAGTAGATGCCAGCAGAAAGAGAAGCAGAGTGAAAATCCTACTGGATTTTGTATAAACACAGGGAAACAAAAAAGGAGCAGGAGGAAATTAAAAAAAGGAATAAGAAAGTGATAGCTTAACAGAAAAGAAGGGGGAGTAGATAAAAATAAGCCTTGTTTATTGATGTTTATTTTTGTGGATGCAGCTACAGGCAGAGAAACTCCCACTGCAAGAGGGAGAGAAACTGCTGGTGACACCTGAGGTCAGAAGGAGACACTTTGTCTGCTAAATTAATTCAAAGTGTCCTCTGGAGGGGATGCTCTAACAGCTGAACTTACACACAGTGGGACAGAGAAGGTTCCAGAAGCCACTGCACTGCTTCTATTGCTCATTTCTAAACCCTCATTTTATTTCTTTTCATGTCACTTGCAGAGAGGAAACCTCTAAACCCCAACTGCCACTCACTCCTGTCCTCCAGGAGACCTGGGAAGCATGAAGGCTGCACCTCTCCTCATCTGTCTCATTGCACCAGCTTTTGCCACTTCTGTAAGTCACAGAATCACAGAATATCAGGGGTTGGAAGGGACTTCTAAAGATCATGGAGTCCAACCACCCTGCCAAGGTGCAGCAACATCCAGACCAGGTCACACAGGAAGGTGTCCAGGTGGGGTTTGAATGTCTCCAGAGAAGGAGACCCCACACCTTCTAGGACACTCTTCTCTCACCCTCATGAAGTCTTTTCTCCTATTTCTGTGGAACCTCCTGTGTTCCAGCTTGCACCCATTGCCCCTTGTCCTATCACTGGAGGTCACTGAGAAGAGCCTGGCTCCATCCTCCTCACACTCACCCTTTCCATATTTATAGACATAAATGAATGAGGTCACCCCTCAGCCTCCTCTTCTCCAAGCCAAAGAGCCCCAGCTCCCTCAGCCGTTTCTCAGAAGAGAGCAGCTTCTCAATATCCCCTCCAGGGGGCTACAGAAAGGCTGGGGTAGGACTTTTTAATAAGGTCCAGGATGGCAGGACTAGGAGTAATGGATGTAAATTGGAAGAGGGGAGATTCAGGCTGGAGATAAGAAAGAAGTTCTTTGCTGTGAGGGTGGTGAGACACTGGAAGAGGTTGCCCAGAGAGGTTGTGGATGCCCCCTCAATCCCTGGAGGTGTTTAAGGCCAGGCTGGATGAGGCATTGAGCAATCTGGTCTAGTGGGAGGTGTCCCTGCCCACGGCAGGGGGGTTGGAACTAGACGATCTAAGAAGGTCCCTGCCCCTCTTTCCCCCACATTTAGCCGTGTAGGAAGATGAACATCACACCCACCCCCTCTGAAGCAAGCCACCATTTACACAGCCCACCAACTGCCTGAATCCATGGCATGACTAAGGAAGCATGTGAAGGTTTCACATGACACCCACATGCATCCGTCTCCTGGGAGATCTTCAGAGTTGCACAGGCTTCTGCAGACGCTCCAGGAATAAAACCAGGGAGAGATCAACAAAGCTGCTGAGAAACAGCTATCTCTGCCCATCTCACACTCCAGGTTGAATTCAGAGGAGCATTTGCAAAGAAACCAAAGTCAGTTGCATTCTTGCCTCACCATCCAAAGCAAAAATAACATCTTCTTGATTTCAAACATGAGGCAACTGAGCAACCTGGTCCAGTGGGAGGTGCCTCTGCCCATGGCAGGGAGGTTGGATCTAGATCTTTAAGTTCCCTTAAAGATCTAAATTCTAAATTCTACAATTTATTCATCTCCTTGTTAATTTTTAACTTGTTTTTTCTTTTTTTCAGACTGCTGACACCCACCCTGGAGCCCCAAAGGAAGTGCATGTAGGGCATCACCAAATGCCCCATCCAAAACCCTTCAGCTCAGAGGTGTGGGAAGCAGACACTGAGCCTGGGGCTAGGTCCCAGCCCAGGAGGAAACATGGAAGAGCCAGCAGTGAGCACCAAGTGAAAAACAACCCAAAAAGCTCCCATTTCCTTGCCCTGCACAACAAAGAAGGTTTGGCTTCTGGAGAGCAGGATGGGGACTCTGGAAGCAGCAGCAGCAGCAGAGAAGGGTCCAGCTCAGAGCATGAGGAGCTCAGGAGGTATGAGAAACATGGCAACACAGCTCATCAGCACCTTGTGGGCACTGCACAACACCCAGAAGATGCTCTTGGGCTTTATCAGAAGCATGACACAAGGAAACATCATAAAAATACAGCTGCTCTGTCTGAAAAAAGCAGTGAAAGTGAGGAAGATGTGGAAGACGAGGATGAGGAAGGGGGTGAAGACAGAAATATGGGTCACCAAGGCCACCAGACACATGAGGGTAGGCAACACAGAAGGGAGACACATGAGAGGATCATGCAGTCTGATGGGACCCTGAGAGTTCTTGGTCAGCCCCTGAGGGTAACCAAGAGACATGGTGAGAAATCCCACCTGAAAGGAAAAAGGGAGAACAGCCAGAAGAAGCTGCATAAAGAAATTTCCCTTTCTTCAAAACCCCATCATGAACATCAGGCTGATGAGTGGCAAAGCCAAGAGAGAAAAGATGACAGTCATGTAAATTATCAGAGTGGGAGTGACACTGTGGTGAAGACAGAAGATGTGGAGGACAGTAATGATGATGATGGTCATGACAGTGGTGATAATGGTGAGGAAGATCTCAGCAACACCCAGAGAGAAGTAGCCCATGAGGAAGAGGAAAGAGTCCAGAGCAATGAGGAAGCACAAAGCACCTGGCACAAAGGGGAAGGAACTGTTGCAGGTGACATTGCAGGTCACAGAGAGAGTGAGGGCTACCAGGATGTCAAGATGAAAGACTTTACCCATTCTGAAGTGGATGGTGACAGTCATGGACCACCTCATCTTGCCAGCAAGCACCAGCTGGTAGCAAGGAGCTCACTTCAGAGCATGAGCTCCATGGAGAGTGAAGATGAGGTGAATTCTCTTTAAACACAGCTCTAGATTTCTACCTGAAAGAGTTTTGTCCAAGTTTTGGTTTTCTTACCACAGCTTCTGCTTTTATCTCTGAACAGGGTAAGAGGAGAAGCAGGTCCCAGAGTGAGATGGAGAGCATGAAGAACAGGAGTGAGCAGGCTCTGCTGGGTAAGGCATAAGTCACCCTGTCACTCTCACTGCTGCCCAAAACTTCCTATAACTGAACCCTGTTCACACACAATCCCAAGAGAACCCCTTTCACACACCCTTCTTTTCCCTATGGAAAAATGTTTGTAGAGAATGTAAACATTTCTGGGTGGGTTATAGAGAAATGGGATCTACCTCACACTGACACTGCCCCATTTCACTCCAGTATCTTGAATTGAGATAGGAATGGGATAAGTCTCATAGAATAACAGTTAGAAATGACATTTCAAGGACATTGAGTGTCACCTCCTGCAGTGAGAGGGACATCCTGCACTAGATGAGGTTGCCCTGAGCCTCAGCAAGTCTGGCCTTGGATGTCTCCAGGGATGTCCACCACCTCTCTGGGCGACCTGGGCCAGTGTCTCACCACCCTCATGGATAAGAACTTCTTCCTCATGTCTCACCTAATCCTGCCTTTCTCTATTTTCAAATCTTTGTCCCTCATCCTAACACTACTGACCCCATCAAAGACTCTTCCTCCATCCTGTAGCCCCTTCCTGGTACTGGGAGGCCAGTAGGTACCCCTCAAGTACTGGTAGGTCAAAGCTGGATTGAGCAGAAATAGATGGGATATGTCTCACCAAAGGAAGGTGGAAGCAAAGCTCAGTCCTTAGAGCAAAAGCATTTTTTCCTGAGACGTTTATATCCCCATCCAACTCAATCCCCAGCCTGCAGAACTCCCCCAAGTCCTCTTGATTACCTCCTGGCTTGCTTTCTTCCCTACAAGACCCTGCAGCCTTTTAACAAACTTGGCCTCTGGGTGAGCACCAAGTGGCAAAACAAACTAAAAAGCATCCATTTCCCTGCCCTGCACAACAAAACAGGGCCAAGCTCTGAATTTTGGTAATACCTGCCAAAAGCACCCATCCCTTCTGCCAGTCCTTCCCTCTCCAGGATCACCAGAGCCCTGCAGGAACTTCCATTGCAAGAGAGGCAAAGTGTGCCATGTGGACAGACAGGGAGACCCCAGATGTGTCTGCCAGGACCCCACTGCCTGTCCTCCCACCAGGGACTACGAGCGTGTAAGTATTTCTCTCAGCACAAGGGGAAAGACACCTGAGATGTTTCCAAGGTAATGGATTCCCCTGCCATCAGATAGACCTGTTCCTCCCCAAAATACATGGATTGTCTCTGCTCCTCCTCCAGGTTTGTGGCACAGACAACAAGACTTATGAGGGCACATGTCAACTCTTTGGCACCAAGTGTCAGCTGGAAGGGACAAAAGCAGGACGTCAGCTGCACCTAGACTACATGGGCTCCTGCAAATGTGAGCTGTGGTGTTCTCAGAGTGGTTTGGGTTGGAAGGGACCCTCAAGATCATCTAGTCCCACCCCCCTGCCATGGGCAAGGACATCTCCCACCAGACCAATTTGCTCAGTGCCTCATCCAGCCTGGCCTTAAACCTCCAGGGACTGAGGGGACATCCACAACCTCTCAGGACAACCTCTTCCAGTGTCTCACCACCCTCACACCAAAGAACTTCTTTCTTCTGTCTAGCCTGCATCTCCCCTCTTCCAATTTACATCTATTTTTCCTAGTCCTTATTTACTAGTCATTTTACTGCTCAAAAGAATCAAACTATAATGCAGCCATCAAACAAAATCCAACACACTTACAGAGAAGCACTTGAGACTTGTTAAAACAAAGCACTGTTAGTAAAGAGTATGAAGTTCTCCACCCCAGTGCCTAGGGTCCCTGTGCCACCCCCTCACCACTTAATTGATGAAAATGTCAAGTCCAGAGAAAAACAAGACAAAAACCAAACCACAAGCCAAGTGGGAGAGCAAACAAAGTGAGGATCTAAAGGGCAGGAGTGATTTCTAAACTCTGCACACCCTGAGGGCAAAGCACAGCCTCTGGCTGCTGAGAATTGCCAGACCAGGATACTGTCTAAACACCTCCATCAATTTCATGCTTAACTGGGAGTTTGTTAGTGGGAATCCCACCTAACTGGGCTGAGAAATGCCTGAATGGGGGGTGATTTGTTAATGAGACTTTCTTGTTTGGCACAGACATCCCTCCCTGCACAGATTACGAGGTGGCTCAGTTCCCTCTGAGGATGAGAGACTGGCTGAAGAACATCCTGATGCAGTTCTACACCAGGGACCTGGAGACTGGAGGGCACCTAACCCAAAAGCAAAGGAACAAGGTCAGCAATCCCCTCCAGCCACACCGTTACAATCAGGCTGAGCACATGAGGAAAGAAGAGGTTGACAGTGGGGTTGGACTAGATGGGCTTTGAAGGTCCCTTCTAACTCTCTATGACATTTTAGGAGTTCTCCTGTTTCCTGTGGGCTGAGTTTAACACTGCAACTTAATTCATGATAAAATGGGTTTCATCCCTACTGAGGCTCCTGCCTTGCTCAACCAAGCCTGACCACTGGATAGGTGTCCTTGCCCATGGCAGGACGGTTGGAACCAGATGATCATGAAGGTCCTTTCCAACCCAAACCATTCTATGATCAGACCACAGGGATGTAGCTCCTTTCTAGTTGCCACCAAAGCCAAAACAAAGAGCAAAAAAACACATCCAGAAGTCAAAACAAAGGGGAACAAACCCCATCCAAACTATACTCCAGGCTTTTAGGCATTTCCCCACTGGGATTTGATCAAGTTGCATTTCTCTGAACCTTCTACTTGATGGCTATCCCTCTACAGGACACATCTTCACCCCTAAACCAAGTTCTCTGTTGTGTTCAGGTCAAAAAGATCTACCAGGATGAGAAACGCCTGGGGGCTGGTGAGCATGCAGTTGAGCTGCTCCTGCATGACTTTGAGAAGAATTACCACATGTACATCTACCCTGTGCACTGGCAGTTCTACCAGCTGGACCAGCACCCTGCTGACAGGTAAAACAGGACAAATAAAAATCAATGAAATAAATCTTCGGGGGTCCAGCTCCATTTCGACTTGGGCTGCTTTGATTTAGTAAACCAAAGGGAAGGATTGTCTACCTACAGGACCAGTCCTGTAGGACCAGGATCCCCCTCTCTTTATGAATCTCTAACACAGAATTTCTCTTGTTGTTCTGCTGGAGCCATGTCTCAGGTCAGAACCTGCCATCCTCCTGCCTTTGATAAGCATCATCTTCTTCCCAGTGAGCTCTACAGTGTCTTAATGTCCTGCTCATAGGATCAAGGCTCAGGAGATCCTGGCAGTAGAGCAGCACAGAGAGACAGCTCTGGTGCAAAGGGGTGATAATACAGAAATTGCTCAGTTTAAGGCCCAGATAAGGTGAGACAGCACCAGTGTCTCACTTCTGAGAACCTGACTCAGGGTTTGGGTCATGACATTGGGTGGTGGGTGCAGACTTCAAGGCTGCAGGACCTCAGCACCTCACACCTCAACACCTTAGAGCACAGCTAAGCACCTTGGTGGCAGAACTCCACAAATGATGTCAAACATGGGAGTTTATCAGTTTATCATCACGGCAACAACCTGGAGGGGGTTGACACAGAAGCACTAGGACATCATCTACCAGGGCATGTCTGTCAAAAGCACCCTGACCACCTTCCAGTTGGGATCATCTTGGATTATCTCAAAGATTAATGAATGAAATAGAGCTCTAAGTACATGCTCTCCATTTCAGGTCACTGACACACTCGGAGCTGGCAGCACTGAGAGCCTCCCTGGTTCCCATGGAGCACTGCATCACCCGTTTCTTCCAGGAGTGTGATGGGGACCAGGATAAACTCATTGATTTGAAGGAATGGTGCCATGGCTTTGGCATTAAGGAAGGTAACCATGAGAGAAAGAAGGTTTTGTCCTCCTACATCTGCCTGGCAAAACAGGGCACATCCTCAGCCCATAGCACAACCTTAGGCAGAAGCTTGTGGCTATCATGCAGGGTGGGCAACAACAAGAGTGCTAAAGGGGCAAAGTTCTGAATTGTTGTATAAAATTGGGGAAAAAAATTAATATTTTCCATGATGAAAAATTTGGGAGGTATTTTGTACTAGATATCACGTCATTCTTCCCCAGGAGGGTGCTGAGAAACCAAAACAGATTTGCTAGGGACACACAGAATAGTTTGGGTTGGAAGGGATCTTCAAGATCATCCAACACCCCTGCCATGGGCAGGGACACCTCCCACTACACCAGTCAGACTCCAGTGCCTCATCCATCCAGGGGTTGAGAGGGCATCCACAGCCTCTTTGGGCAACCTCCTCCGGTATCTCACCACCCTCACTGTAAGAAATTTCTTTCTTCTCTCCAGCCTGAATCTCCCCTCTTCCAATTTTCATTTGTTATTCCTAGTTCTTCCATCACATATCCTATTAAAAAATCCTACCCCTGCCTTTCTGCAGACCCCCTCAGGTACTGAGAATCTACCAGAACTTTCTTGATAGTGAGACAGCATTAACATGCCTGCATGGCATCAAAAGTTAATCACATTCTCTCCTCCTTTGTTGCAGAAGACGTAAGTGAAGATCTCCTGTTCTGAGCTTGCTCCTTAAAAACTGGTGAAACAGGCAAATCCTCTACTTGTGTAATTCACAGTTTTGGTGTTTGCAAGATGAAGGTGGCATTCTTACCAAGTTACACACATTGTGGCAAGTTCAACATTCATAAACAGCAGGAAAAAACTGACTATTCCAAGTGTTCAGAGCTAAAGAATCCTTTTCTTCCCCCTTGTGTATCCATGATGCAAATAAATAGCACTAACCCAGTGACTGAACTGCTCACAAAACTCTTCTGTAGCATTATAGGATGTGGATTTTACCCTGTACTGAAGTTAACTCTGAAATAGGACTTGTTTCCTTTATCTACTGTATTCTCAGCTTAACATTCTGCATAGGAATCTCAAATAAAAAAGAAGTCTGACAAGATGTATGGGTTTTTGTTTCTTTGTACCAAGGCAACAGGCCAATGAAAACTTCCTTTTCAATTTTAGGCAGGAGATCATATCCACTGGTCCTTAAATTCTAATTCTAAAGTACATGTAAAAAAAAAAAGTCAGTGCTTTTCTGATACCTCTTCCCACATCTCTTGGAATGCAACAGCACAAATAGTACAGAATAATAATAGTAATATTCTACCAAGGCCAGGAGCAGCTCCAGCACCCCCTCAGCCCCCTGAACAGGCACCTTCTCCCTTCCTCCCACACAAGCACCAACTGCTGCTCCCATTTTTCCCCTCTGAAAGAAATTCTGTTTCTTTCATCACCTCCCAACTTGTGCTTGCCTGAAGACAAACATGATTTAGTCACAAAGCCAAGGGCAGCATGAGATTTCTCCTGAATCCCATTCACTCTGTGGTTTTAAACCAAGTGCTCTACTTAAAACACTCTTTGCTTTAAGCCCCAAAGGCTATTCCTGCAAAAGAAGAGCAGAAAAGGTTTCACCTGTCCCATGTCCCCTTTGGAATGAAGACAAAGTGTGAAACAGGCAGCTCCAGGAGTGCCTCTCTTGCACACCAGCAAAGGCTGCCAATCCCACCCCAGCTCCAGCCCCAAGCCCTGCTTGGGATATGGGATTATTTTCAACACAGGTTCTTCTTACACAAAGCGGAGACCAGTTCCACCCTGTCATCCAGTTCCCATTCCTCCCTCTTGCACATCATTGCACACCCAATATTGCACACACAGACCTGTGCTCTTTGTACCAACTCCATTCCTCAGACAACTTCAAACATCTGAGGGAGGAAGAAACTCTCACAGCTTCATTGCTGCAGCCCTTTGCTTTTCCTAAAGCCCAGTGTCAGCACCTTCAAACCACCAAATCCACATCACAGGAGGACAACTCACAAGGGAATCACATCCTCCACCAAGGCTAAGACTCTCCACTCAGACCAAGAAGTAGGAAAAGGAGCAAAGAGGGAGGATTTTCCCTACAACAGCCCCCAGCAGGACAAAGAGAGCTGGGGATATCTGAAGCACCCCATGGATTTAAGAGCAGAAAAGAGCACAGGGCTGAGCTGCTGATGTCAGTGGTCTCAAACAGACCCAACACCACTGAGCTGCATCCTACAAGATCCTTCACAGACACAAGTATTCATTTAAACATCTTATTTACTATTCATACAATCATAAAATTGTTAGAAGTGACCTTAAAGATCATCTAGTTCCAGACCCCCTGCCATGGGCAGGGACACCTCCCATCACACCAGGTTGCTCAGTGCCTCATCCAGCCTGGTCTTAAACACCTCCAGGGATTGAGGGGGCATCCACAACCCCTCTGGGCAAACTCTTCTACTGTCTCACCACCCTCACCCAAAAGAATTTCTTTCTTCTCTCCACCCTAACTCTCTCCTCTTCCAATTTCCATCTGTTATTCTTAGTCCTGCCATCCTGGACCCTAAGGCAAGACCCTTTTCAGGCTTGTCCAGTGAAATAATCACCGAGATAAGAACCAAGCAAACACTGAAAATTAATTTGAGAGTTGACTTCTGATAGCTTTTTGTTTCACCAGTCCATAGTCAGAGGTGAGAGAACACAGGTCCCACACTGCAGCAGTGATTTAACTCTCAAGTTCCCATTCCTTTGGGGGAAAAAGGAAGTAATTTTTGAA
The DNA here is from genome assembly GCA_013400935.1 of Turnix velox. Lineage (NCBI taxonomy): Eukaryota > Metazoa > Chordata > Aves > Charadriiformes > Turnicidae > Turnix > Turnix velox. The sequence continues at coordinate 25,784 of VZTY01026201.1, forward strand.
TTTGTGTTCTACAGGTGTCACCACCCCAGTGCTCCTCCAGCAGCACCCCAGGACAGAACCCTGCTGTCAAAATCCTGGTGTTTAAACAAACACCAAATCTTCCTGCTCCAACCCCAACACACACACACACTTGGTCGCTGCCAAACACGTCAGTCCCCAGAGGACTAACTGGGGTCACCAGTTAGAAGGAAAAATGACTCCTTTATCAGCTGGGAACTAAACTAAACATCCAAAAGGTCTCCAGGAGGTGTGATTCATGATGCTTTGTGGTTTTTCTGGGTCCTGCCTGTGCCAGCTCATGGAGCTACAGCCCCCAGGGCCAGAAGTTCTCTATATATACAGTGCTGTCCCAGAAGCCAGTACACCTGCTGTCCCAGAAGCCAGACCACCTGCTGTCACCCACCAACAACCTGCTCAACATGAGGTCCAGAGGTAACATTCATGCTTTCATGCTACCTGTAGCCTCAAGATGAAGGGGAATGGTTTGAAACTAGAGCAGGGCAGGGTTAGATAAGATGCGAGGAAGAAGTTCTTGCTCAGGAGAGTGGTGAGACACTGGCACAAGTTGCTCAGCGAGGTGGTGGAAGCCCCATCCCTGGAGACATCCAAGGTCAAGGCTTGCTGAGGGTCTGAGCAACTTCATCTTGTGCAGGACGTCCCTGTCACTGCAGGGGATGGGACTCAATGGCCTTGGAAGGACTTTTTAATAGGGTCTGGGATGGCAGGACAAGGAGGAATGGATGCAAATTTGAAGAGGGGAGGCCAGGCTGGATGAGACAGTGAGCAACCTGGCTAGTGGGAGGTGGCAGGGGGATTGGAACTAGATAGTCTTTAAGGTCACAGAACCATAGAATGGTTTGGCTTGGAAGAGACCTTAAAAAATCACCTAGTTCCAACCCTTCCAAGGTTCCTTGCAACCCAAACCATTCTATGATTCTATGACCTTTCCAACTCCATATGTTCTATGATTCCCTTCTCTGACTCTACCTTGGCTAAATTTGGCCACAGAAAACATTGGGGTATGGCTGCACCACTGGGAATGGGAAGGAAAAGCTTTTCCCTGCTGTGAGAGTGGTGAAGGTGGTGGATTCTCCATCCTGGTGAAATGTTCTAAACCAGCATGGACAGTCCTAGGCACCTTGGTACTCACTGACCCTATTTGAGCACCTATCTGGGAAATGGACTAGATGATTTCCAGTGGTCCTTGCCATCCTCAAACATTCCAGGAGGCTGAAAAAAGAGCATGTGACAAGAAATACAGAAATATGCCTATGGCAGGGGGGTTGGAACTAGATGATATTTAAGGTCCTTTCCAACCCAAAACTATTCAATGATTCTATGGAATACCAATCTTCTGCTGCTTGAAACAAAAAAATTGTAAGGAAAAAAAAATCAAAGATAATAAATGAAACACTGACAGGATTCCAAAGAATGGAGAAGACAGCAGGAAGCAGAATGTGAGGAACTAAGAGATGGAGATACCATCAGTCAGTAGGGACAGGTCCTGCTGTCTGACTTGCCTCTCCTTGGCCAGAGAAGAGAGCCATACCCCCTTCTGAGCTTTTCCTTTTTCCCAAATCACTCTTTGTTTTTAACCTTCTTCACAGGACTCTCCCTCCAAGTGCAGCTCCTGTTGCTGTCCTGCCTTCTGAGCATGGCTTTTGCTGTTGCCAAGGCTGTAAGTAGTAAAGAAGAAAAGGGACAGGCATCCAGTCCAGCGCGAGAAATGTTAATGCTCTAAACTGGAAGCCACAATATTCAAAAGCCTTAAAAATACTTGTGTTCACCACAGGTCTGAATTTCTTGATGTTATTACCAGTCTAGACCCTTGATGTATTGCTAAGTCAAGAAAAAAATCAATTATAAATCATAATTGTAAATCAAACTCACTCCCTCTCAACAGCAGGGCCTCTATTTTGTCCACTAGTGACCTGCTTTAGTGCCACAGGACTCATTTCCCTGCTAGTGAGCTCTCTGCTAATGCAAAACCATCTTTCTTAATCTCCTCTAATGGTGGAAGAACTTGCAGAAATATCTTTGCTTCCATCAGCCAATTTAAAAAAAAAAGATTCAAACCAAAATGCAATCCTTGAAAGGTCTGGGTTTGATTTCTTTTTTTTTTTAAAGCGATACAAGCAGGAGGAATTACACTCTGCTCTAAAATCAAACTCTCTCCCTACAGGACAGCAGCACTGAAGGCTCTGGCTTGGAGAGTGAGGAGAACAGTCCAGAGGACACCTTGGACAGTGAGGTAAATGTAAATCTTTTCTTTCTAAATGAATCTCACTGTAACATCTAACCGGGGATTTTGGGACTGAGCAGGAAAGCACTGCCACAAGATTCCTTTCTCTCCACAGGGAGAACCTGTGAAACCTCTTGTTGTCGCCTCTAAATGGCCAGTGCCCAAATTTCTTCTGAGATTTTTATAGTGAGCTATGGAAGCAGGGCAGCTTCTTGGTCTCATCATCACTGAGGTGAGTTTGTTCTGCTTTCACCTTTAGTACTATACATGTTTTATATGTACACATATCACTATACAGTGATTTACATGCACACACCAGCACTCAAGGAATGAAAAGTACCTTATTTTGACATGCCACAGTGTGGTCACCCTTGCTCTCAGTCATTCAGCTCCCATCAAGTGAAGGCTCAGCCTGTGCTCATGCCTTCAAGCCCAGCTATGCTGCCAACTTCTCACCCTGCATAATGTACTAACTGCACAACCAGGTCACTAACTGCTGGTTGATTCTAACTTGCCATTCTCTTCTTCCTCTGAAGACACCAGGAAAGCTGCAGATGCCCCCTCTGGAACATGGCTGCTTCTAGATAATCTTCAACTTCCCACCTTCTGCCTCAGCAGTGCACTGGGAACTGAGGATGAGTGAAAACTACATTCCATCCCACAAGCTCAGCCCTGGGTTGGTGTGGGTTATGGTGCACCGCTCTCTCAAACCTTGTCTCACTCTCTCTAAAGCCTGAATAAACACCCAGCATTCAGCTTCTTACTTGTCTTCAGCTTTTCTTAAGAGAAAATAAACACTCAGCATCCAGCTTCTCACTTGTCCTCAGTTTTCCTTAAGTGAAAACCACACCTAGAGCATTTCAGTTATCCTGAAGTAGAAAGGGAAGGGAACTCCTGAGGCTCTTGTCCATGCTGAGTCTCAAGGCTTGTTACACACCTACCAGCCACCATCCCAGCTCCATCCTGAGGACAGAGTCATCAACACTGGTTCTGCCTCAGCAACCATTAGATCTTACCTATGATTTAAGCACAGCCTTCTGCATAAACTGAGTCTTAGGAAGTTTCTAATGTAACAGGAAACATGCATGCTGGCTTAGTAAAACCACAGAAGAAGTCAAAGAGGTGAGCAAGGACTGAAAGAAAAGTTAGAAACTCTCAGCATCACTTTTCCCTTCTAAAGGAGCACAGTAATAACTCCACAAGGTTCCCCATATAAACATCCACAACCTTCAGACTTCAGTGGGCTCAATGGGAGGAGGAAGAGGGTGGTGTGAAAAGTTATCTTGTTAATTCAGACATGATGACCATCCACAGAGTAGGCAAGCAAAAACTAATCTCTCAAAATAGAAAAAAAATCCACGAAAAGACAAGTTAAGAGAAACGACTCAGAAAGGAAACTTGACTTTATTATGAGAAAATTGAAACCATTATTCAGGTTATCATCTCAGAAGTCCCACAGCCTTAAGGACTCAAGAAATCAGTGCAGAAATATGGAGCTAAAGCCAACAGCCTCTCACCTAACTCCAGGACAAACCTCAGGGTTCTCATGGAAACCTGTAGGTACCACAGAACTGTTGCAAATTGTCCTGGTTTGAGGTAGAATGGGGTAAATTTTCTGGTTTATGTTTGTACTAATATTTTAACTCCTTATTACTGTAGGTGTCACGCGGCAGCTTCGCAGCCCCC
>VZTY01026202.1:0-51882 GCA_013400935.1 Turnix velox
GGGGGGGGGTGGGCACCGGGTGAGGGGCACAGGCGCGACTGGGCACTGGGACAGGGATGAGACACGGAAGTGCCCACGAGTGAGGCGCGTGTACCGTGGAACATAGCTGTGGATCTACAACGAGGATGGGGTCGCACCCCCGCTGTGGTGGGGCGTGGGGTGGGTGTCTGCCACGGGTGGGAGGCCTGCGTACTGTGGGGCACGTGGGGAGGGTGGTCTGTGTTCTGTGAGGCACTCAGTGCCCCTGATGTGGAGCTTCAGTGATGCGACGTCTACGAACAACGGGATGTAGGGTGTGCATGCAATGGAGTGCTGGGGGGGCTCACGAATGGGGTACAGTGGAGCGTGGAGTGTGTGCAGTGGGGAGCAGTGTCTGCTTGCTATAGGATGTGGGAAGTGCGTGCAGTGGGACACGGGGAGTCTGTGCCACACGGGATGGAATGTGCATGCACTGGAGTTTTGGGGCACAGAGTGTTCCCGGGTGGGTGTAGGGGGTGCGTGCGATGGGGCAGGAAGCGCGATGGAGCAGGCACAAGGTGGGTATGATGGAATCCAAGAGATGGACGTGAAGTGAGTGTTCGCGCAAGGAGACACGGGGACGTGTGTGCAGTGGGCACCAGATGTCCATGAGATGAGGTGGGAGGTTTTGCCTGCAGTGGGGCTGGGCTGATGAGCAGTGGGGCAGTGACGTGGGGTACCTGTGCAGTAGGGCACAGAGATGTGCGTGCCTGGAGGACAGAGGCAGGGGGTGTTAAGTGGAACATCCGAAGTGGGACAAGTGCGTGGGCAGAGGGTCTGACCTGGGGCTGCAGGCACAGCAGGCCCCTAGGTTGTGGGCCTGCAGTGGGGCAGGAGGGTTTGGGAGACATTACACCAGCGAGAATGTTCCGGGTGATAAGAGTGCCGTGGGGCACAGGAACTGGCTTAGTGGCAGGGATGCCTGGGGGTTGGAGAGGACACACGTGGGGATGGGACACCCACGGGTGAGTGGTCGCGGTTGGGCGGCGGTGGGTCGGTCTCGGGAACTGTCCGCGGTGCTGACCGCGATCGCGGGACCTGTCCGAGGTCCTGAAAGCAGTCCGCCACGGGGGACCTTGGTCATGGGTGTTCTGTGGTCCTAGACTCCGACCGGTGGCTTGGGAGAGAGGGACTGTCCCCCAGGCTCTGTCCCCCAGCACCCTCCTCCCCTGCTCTGGTGACACGGCCAGGAGGTTTTGACCCTCTGTCTTCCCACACATTGCCCTGGGTGAGTGGGCACGACAGAAATATCAGCTGGACCTGGAAGCACGAAGGGCTTCACCCCATGCCACTTCATATTATTGTGTTCAACATCCCCACCTCCTCCTTAGGCTCCCCTGCAAGTCAATGTCCCCACATAGAGAATGGAGCCGTAGAGTCACTTGGTGGTTGTGATGGAGAAACTAGTCTCCAGTGCTCCTGCATTGTGACAGCTATTTCATGTCTGGCTTGTGCCGGCTGTCAGTGAAGGGGAGGGAGGGCTGCCTTTGTTCCAGGCAAGGGAGCAGATGCGTGTCAGTGTACAGCCAGCTGGGGCTGCACACAGGCAGGAAAAACACACGTGCACACGAGCACATGCGCGCACTCCCTGCAAGCCACACACCGTGCAAAGGAGCCCTTTCTTCTCAGCTATTGCATTCCTCACTGGACAGACAAGTCCTCCCGGGCACAGCCCTGCTCCTAAGTCTATCATCTGCTGGCATCCCCCTTGCCAGCAGCTTCCACGAAGGTGCATCTTGTCCTTGGTGCATCTCTGAGAAGTAATGGATGGGTATCCCAGGCTGAAACAGTGGTAGTGATAGGGTGAATTTACTGCTGTCTGAAGACCAAGTCTCTTTTGTCTCTACTATTCCAAGAAACTGACTGGCCCCCTACTGCTGAGGCTCCTTGGAATCCCTGGCACTCAAACTATCAGACAGATGGGGAGGGAGATGTGGCCCCAGTGAGCTCTGTGGGCTTGCAGGAAGTGTGTTGCAGACATGGGGCTGTGCACATTGAGGGTGGGCGTGCACGCCTCCACACTGCCTTACATGCAGACAGCACCCACGTGTGCATATGTGCACACATATGTGCACTATTCCTCCTCCGCAAACCATGGGAGAGCTAGGAGGCTGTGCAGGAAGGACACTGCTCCCTCCTTCTTCTTGTGGCTCTAAGGTGGTTTGTAATGGGCTCTGTGTTAAACCTTATTGTCAGGCAAAGGAGGTGGGAATCTGTCTACTGTCTGTGTAGCTGTGTCCATTATTACAGATAAAATGCAGAGATCTGGTCCTCACTGAGGAGGACAATGAGTTGGAAGAGGTGGGCTGCATCTAGTCAGAGCCAGGGAAGCCATGTGTGAGATGCTTCCTCAGACTCCAGAGGATGAGTGCACACATTGTGGGGAACTGTGGTCAATGTGATGCTGATCCAGGTGCAGACAGTGCCAGAGCTGGAAGACACAGCTGGGCACAGCTGACATCATCTCTGGAGACTCATTGAAATGACACAGATGCAGCATCCCCTGCCTCCAGTTTTGAGACATGTTTGGCATCTGGGTTAGTGGGCCTGGTCTGGGAGGGGTGCTGTACCCCCCTGTCCTTTATCCCACTGAGAGTCCTTTGGATATCCTCTGCAGATGGCCTCTTTGTGACTGACTACTTCACCCGCACGCCACGCAAACTCAGCCCCTTCCGCTCCTTTGCCAGCATCGAGCTCTTCCACTTCCACATTCCTGAGGATACGGTCATCGCTGTCTGGAATCTCATCACCTTCAAGGAGCAAGGTGGCACATTTGGGGATCAATGTCCAGACCGTAGCATCACCGTGTGAGTAAACAACCTGCCCTTCTTATTACTTCCTGCCTACCCCTGCTGCTCTGCCCTGGACATGGTTTTCTCTTGTCTGCTTCTTGCTTGTACATGCACATGTGCATGTATTTACAGGCATGAACATACATGTGTGCATATATAATAGAATCATAGAGTTGGAAGAGACCTTCAAAGGCCATCTAGTCCTTTGCAATGAGCAGGGACATCTTGCACTAGATCAGGTTGCTCAGAGCTTCATAAGCCTGGCCTTGACTGTATCCAGGGATGGGGGCTTTATCACCTCTCTGGGAAACCTCTGCCAGTGTCTCACCACTCTTATCATAATGTTTAATGTAACCCTGCCCTGCTGAGGTTTAAAACCATTTCTCTTTGTCCTGTTGCTCCATGCCATGGCAAACATTCCATCCGCAGCTTTTCTGTAGCCCGTTCAGATACTGGGTGACTGCTATGAGATCTCCCTGGAGCCTTTCCAGGCTGAACAGCTCCTGCTCCCTCAGCCCGTCCTCATAGCAAAAGCACTCAAGCTCCTTAATCATTCTGGTCGCCCTCCTCTGTGTCCTTCTTGTGCTGAGGGCCTCAGAGCTGGAAATACGCACACATGCATGGATATGTGCATACATGTACATACGTATACACACATGCTCACTCCCCATGATTCGTCTTCCCTGGACATTTGCAGGCTTCACTCTTGTGCATCTCAAGCATGAACGCTTTTGCTTGAACACTCATCCTAGAGCTCACAGCCTCCAGCAAAGTCACTGCACAAAGGTGACTTCCCATGACATCTCCAACTTCTTAAATGCATGGAGGACAGACCCCTCAATGTGCAGGCAATGCCCAGCCTGCACCCTACTGACTGCTGTGTCTCCTGCAGGTATTTCCGTTCAGGGGCTCCCTCTGTCATTAACCCTCTGCACACGCACTTCCCCAGGGACACAGCTGTCCCTGGCTCCTTCGCCTTGACCCTCACCTGGACCCTGCCTAACCGCACCACAGGGGTCTTCAATGTCACCAGCCCACTGCCTGGGGACTGGTTCCTGGCAGCCCACCTGCCCAAAGATGAGGGCAAGATCTCCGTCAAGGTGAAGGGCTTGGGAGGGAACAAGGGGACAACAGGGCTCACCAGAGCAGTCTGGGCCTGATTGTCCTGGGCTGGCAGTGCCTAAGGCTCCTCCAAGTGGGAAGAGTGCCCCATACTGACTGTCCCATTGTTGCAGGGTCTCTACGAGGAGTGCCAGTATCTCTTCCAGCCACAGCTCATCGTCCAGCGGTTGGTGAACATTGCTGTGCTCTACCCTGGCTTTGTCACTGAGCAGAGTATGGCCCCTCACAACCGCTCCAGCCTCTACAAGTGAGTGACAGAAGGTCTCCTAAGGAGGCTCCATTCCCAGGGTGGGGAGCTTAAGGTGACCCCCCATCTGACTTGCCTCCACGGTGAGGGGCCGGACCTGACACTGCTGTCCCACAGGGTGTTTGTGCCCAGCTACACATCGCGGGTGCTGGTGGAGGTGCTGCAGTGCCGTGGGGCTGAGGGCTGCCCACTCCGGCTGCGTGTGAGGGCCAAGGCTCCCCCCTTGCACAACTCCACAGCTCTGGACTGCCGGGAACATGCTCCCTGCCAGCTGGCCCTGGACCTGCCCTTCTGGCAACACTGGTACTATGTGCTGGTGGAGAAACACCCAGGGGTGCTGGGCCCTGTCTCTTTCCAGGTCACCGTGCAGCTCACAGGTGAGAGTACAGGGGGAGGTATGGGTGGAGGATATGGTCTTGACTCTGCTTGGGTGAATGGATTGTTCTTGGGCAATGGGCAGTGTGTCAGGGCAGTGCTGTGATTTGGGTGCTGTGATCTTTTCTCACCTGGGTGCAGGGTTATGCCTAGCTCTGCTGAGATGGAGGCACTGGGACATATTGGGATGGGTTGTAGGTGGAAGTGGGCAGTGGGCAAGGCAGGGAAATGGAAGGTAAAATAGCTCTGGAGAATTCTGATGTTTGTGTTCCCTCTAGACTGTTCCAGACCCAGCCTGGCCCGGCCACCTTTCCTGCCCTCCAGTGCCTCCATGAACATGCCCCACTCCTTCGGCTCAGCGGGTGGGCTGGCATTGGGGGACAGCCCCCCTCCCACCAGCCCCAATGGCACCAAGCACTCGGTCCCCATCCCCACCAGTGAGCGGTGCTGGCCCATCCGCCCCACGCTGCGCAATGAGCTGGACACTTTCTCTGTCCACTTCTACATCTTCTTTGGTCCCAATGTGTCAGTGCCACCAGACCGCCCTGCTGTCTTCGTCATCAACCTCCTGCCAGTGCTGGACAGTGGTGGGGTACTCAACCTGGAGCTGCGGCTTAACGTGGTGAGGTGGTCATGCTGTGTCCCATTTAGTCTGGGAGATGGGTCTGCAGCAGGTCTGCTTTAGGATGCTCTTTGTTCATAGACTGAGAGCTCTTACAGGATGGAGCACAAATTAGGGTTCTCCAAGGTCAGGATAGTGATCTTGCATGGTGGAGCACAGGTTATGATTCTCCAAAGGCAGGAGAATTACTTGGATTTGGGGTGTTCTTAGGTGATTTGACACAAATTAGAGTGCTCTATGTGCAGGGTGATGGCCTGGGTTTGGGTGATGGAGCAGAGATTAGCATGCTCTGACAGCAGGATGATGGTCTGGATTTGGGTTGTTCTTGGGTAGTCAGGGCACTGCTGTAATGTGGATACTATCAGAGCAGGGGACATCCCCAGCACTGCTTTAAGGCCATCTCTTCTGCTATCAGAGCTCCCTTTGTGGTGAGAATGTGACAGTATTTGGCTGCCTGAACCATGAAGTCCCACTGACGTCTGGTGACAACACATCGGTCACCTGTGAGACAGGTAGGCTAGTCTCTGTGTGTCCATCCTGCTGTGGCTGGGGATGTCACCCACTCCATGTAACCAGCCAGAGGCTGGGTGGGAGATGGCAGAGACCATGGGGGCATCTGGCCCTGGTGCCTGGCACAAGGTGGTCTGTGTCCAGGTGAAGGGGCTGCTCCTGCTCTGCTCACCCAGAGCTTTCTGGATTCATAGAGTCCCTGGCAGGCTTCCTGCTCTCTGTCAATGCCAGTGCCAGCCTCAGCCGCCTGCGGATCCCCTACCCCCAGACGGGCAGCTGGTACCTGAGCCTGCGCTCACTCTGTGCCACCGAGCATGGGTAAGAGTCCTGCTGTGTCCCCTCCCTGTGTTCCCAGAGTTCCCCACCATGGCCTGCCTCCATGTGTGCTGTGGGTCTGTGGCTGTGCCTGCCCCACTACATGTCACAGCTCTGTGTGTGTGTGTTTGTGTGTGTGGCTTCGTGGGCTCCATGTCACCCTGGTAGTGCCTGTGTGGGCAGGGATGGCTGTAGCCCCTGCCTGCCTGGCCATCTGTGCATCCCCAGGCTCTTCCCCCTGTCTCTCAGTTGGAAAGCGCCTGTCAGTTCCCAAATGCCGTGCATCTGCCCATCTCCTGACAGTCCCCATCTGCACCCCTGCCTGGGAAGAGCCTGGGCTGTCACTGTGAGGACAGGGTTCTGCTGTGGAAATGAGAGGGGTTCTGGTCAGGCTGCTGTGTCCCTGCTTCCCTCATCATCTCCAGGAAGCAATCTTGTGTGTTCGCCTGGGAGCCCTGCAGAAGAGAGGGGCTGTTGTGTGTGTGTGTGTGTGCTCAGTGTGTGCATGCTGACAGTGCTGTCTGTTCAGTATGTGTACGTGGACAAGTCTTCAGGGATATTTTGTTCATGCATGCAGATGGAACTGCCTGTATATTTAGGTGCAGGCATGCAGACTGCTCTGTGTGTGCATGTTTGATGCTGTACATGCAGACAGGGCGATGTGTCTTCTTTGTGTGGGTGCAGATTTGGCTGTGTGAGCACACGTGTGTGTTTGTGCATGTTGGGGTGCCTGTGTGTGCACAGCTCGCACTTTGAGCCGTCTGGATGCACGCCTCTCTGTGCTCCTGCCTGCCTTCCCAAGGCTGCCGTGGTACTGCGTGCGTGGGCAGCAGGGATGCTGTGCCCACTCGGACTCCTCCACCACCTTTCTAATTCACGCTGTGTCACCAGCTGCAGTCAGCACGATCACACACTGGCCACGAAGGTCGTGGTGTCTTGACAGCAAAAAGCAAAGGGAATCTAAGCGTGGTTGTGTTCCTCCTGCTTGTCCAGCCTGGCACAGACAGCTGCAGCCCAAAGATCCTTGGGGACCAGCTCTGAGCTGCTTTGCACATAGCACCAAAGCAGCTCATCCTGGGATGTCCTCTCTCCTACCAAGCTGGGGTGGGACAGGTGCCTCTGCTGGGGGCAGGAGCTATTTGAGGAGGTGTGGGGACCAGAGCTCACCACCTTCTCCCATGCTGCAGGTTTGAGCCCTGTGCCAATGTGACGGCCGAGGTGTACCTGCGTGCCTACCTCTCACCCTGCATCAACGACTGTGGCATCTACGGCCAGTGCAAGCTGCTGCGCACCAACAACTACCTGTACGCTGCCTGCGAGTGCAAAGCTGGTGAGAGATGCCCCATGAACCCAGAGATCCTCCTCAGCATCCTCCCCTTCTTCCGCTGGGTCTTCACCCCATTACTACTTCCCCCTACCAGCTCTTTGCAGGGCTCTAGGAAGGGGCTTCCAAGCTCCCTCCTATGCTCCTGGAGCTGATGGCAGCTCTCTCTGCCCGCAGGCTGGAATGGTTGGGGCTGCACAGACAACGCCGAGGCTTTCTCCTACGGCTTCCAGCTCCTCTCCACGCTGCTGCTGTGCCTCAGCAACGTGATGTTTGTGCCTCCAGTGGCCATTGCCGTCCGCAGCCACTACCTCCTGGAAGCTGCCGTCTACATCTTCACTATGTTTTTCTCTACCGTGAGCATGGAGCTAGTGAAAGCTAGGGGAGGTGGGATGTGGGGGGAGAGGGGGAGGGGTAACAGACAAGAGGCTAGGACCATGCAGGGCAGCTCTCATCCCCTTTTTCATCCACCTCAGTTTTACCATGCCTGTGACCAACCGGGGATAGTGGTGTTCTGCATCATGGAGTACGATGTGCTGCAATTCTGTGACTTTCTGGGCTCCCTCATGTCCGTCTGGGTGACTGTCATCGCCATGGCCCGGCTCCAGCCTGTGGTCAAGCAGGCAAGTTCAGGAAGCAGGTACAGCAATAGGACATAGAAAGGAGCCATTCTGATGGTGCTCTGTTCCCCCACAGGTGCTATACCTGCTGGGAGCCATGCTGCTTTCCATGGCTCTGCAGATGGACCGTCATGGGCTCTGGAACCTTCTGGGGCCTAGCCTCTTCGCCTTAGGGATCATGGCCATCGCTTGGGTAAGGAGATGCCATCCCTGTCATCTTATAGAATCATAGAGGTGGAAGGAACCTTCAAAGGCTATCTAGTCCAATTCCTCTACAGGGAGCAGGGACATCCTAGATCAGGTTGCTCAGAGCCTCATCCAGCCTGGCCTTGAATGTCTCCAGGGATGAGGCTTCCACTGCCTCCCTGGGAAACCTGTGCCAGTGTCTCACCACTCTCATGGAGAAGAACATTTTCCTACTGTCTAATCTAACCCTGCCCTGCTCTAGTTTAAAATCGTTGTCTCTCATCCTATTGCTACAAACAGTTCATCCCTAGTTTTTCTGCAGTCCCCCTAAGGTAGTGGTACTTACGTCCCCATCCCAGCATCCTGCCGAGCCTTATTCGTCTCCTAGCCATCTCCTCCCTGGTGCCTTCACTCTTCCCCACTCCTGTGGGGTGCAGCTCCGTGGCACGGCTGTCTCTTCCAGCATCCTCCTCTTTCTCCCCCACCACAGACGGCTCGAACCATCCGGCGCCGCCACTGCTACCCGCCCACCTGGAAGCGCTGGGCTTTCTACCTATGCCCGGGGGCGCTGATCGCGGCGGCCGCCGTGCTGCTCTACGCCTTCGTGGAGACGGAGGAGAACTACTTCTACATCCACAGCATCTGGCACCTGCTCATCGCCGGTAGCGTGGGCTTCCTGCTGCCCCCCCGTGCCAAACCCAGCGGGCGCCTGGGGCCGCTGCCCCGCCGCAAGGGCTGCGGGTACCAGCTCTGCGTCAACGAGCAGGAGGAGCTGGGGCTCGTCGACCCGACCTCCATCAACAGCATTTGTACCAGCTGATGCCGATGATCAGCCCGAACTCCTCTGGCAGGGACAGCGGCCCCACGGGACTCGGCACCCTCTCTCTTTGGTTCCTGGGACCAGCAGGACTTCTCCGTGGGGGGCAGAGCCGCCCGTGCCGCTCTGTTCCCGCAATTATACATCCTGGTTGAACTTGTCTCCGGGAGTTGCTGCAGCTCAGTCCGGTGCAGATCTGAGAGGACTGGATGGAGGCTGAGCAGGGGCAATGCTCCTTTCTTTGCAGGTCTATGGAGGTGCTATGGGGATGTGGCTAGGTGTGAAGTGAAGAATAGCAATCATTTCTTGCTCTGTCTGTGGCTCAGTAAGTTCTGCTGGTCTGCGGTGGGCTCTTTTGGGGATGCCACAGCCCGTAACAGAGCAAGGTGGCCATCGAGAGGTGGGGGCCCAGGGGATGCAGTCAATTGTCTCACTGCAGGGCCGGCTGTAGGGCTGGGATGACTTTGCTGTGGCAGGTGCTCCTGCAGGAGGGCTGCAGCATCTGGCCCATGGGCAGCTCTACTGTCCCTGGGGAGCTGAGGTCCTCCCTGAGCTGGCAGGAGTGTGTCCGTAGCCCAAGGGGTAGCTGCCACTGAGGAGTGGTGCCATTGCCTGTGGTTCCTGCTGGTGTCACCCTGCTGCATAAAGCAACCCCATCCTTGATAGGTGGACCTACCCAGGAATAATGACCCTGAGTCCCTGTGGGTGCCACCAGCTATGAGCAGCTCCTACCTCCCCCGTTCCTGAAAGACACTGAGTGACAGTGAGAGGAGGCATTGCACGGACTGTGTTCCTCCATATGGTTGGGGCTGCCCTGCCTCAGTCCTTGTTGTTTCATTTTACCCCCGGTGGCACCCAACAACTGTGTAGCAGTGGCAAACACCCAGAGCTGTGTGTGTTCTCTCAAGAAGGCATTTTCACCCAGCTTCTGCAGCTCAGACAGGGCAAGTCTGCCTAGCAAGAAGATGGGAAACCCCACGGCCCTTTCTTACCCCTGCAGGGACTTTTCCAACCCTCTGGGCTCTTTGCAGTCTTGTGGTGGACTTTGGAGCTGAGTACCCAGGCAAAGCTCTGCACAGCCAGTGGTCACATCCTGGCTCTGCAGAGCCCACCCAGTAGCAGCCCCCCTCCCCATACCCCTGGGGACAAAGCCTGGCACAGGAAGATTTACTGGATGCCTAACAGGATTAGCAACTGCGGGCGGGCAGGCAGCTCCATAATAGGATTGCAATCTAATTAAACCTGCTGCTTGGGAGCTGGGCCCCAGCTGGTTGGAGCAGGGTGGGCTCAAATGGTGCAGGAGGGGTTGACATGGATGGGGTGGGCAGGGACAGAAGGAGGAGTGACCAGGGTGGTGGTGGTGCATCCAGGGTTTTGCTGTCCACATCTTGGAGCTGTGCAGGGGGTGATGGCTATAGGGAACCAGCTGGGTGAGGACGTGTACTGTGCTGGAACTCTGGTCATTGTGCAAGGGGGATGAGGGACTGCTGTCCTGCTTCTCACCCTGCAGCCCTTTCTCTGCCACACCAAATGCCCTCTCTGATCCAGCCAGGCGTCTGATTAAGGATTAATCTTTTAATTAAGAACATTACTCACTTCACTGAGTCCAATTGCATCCTCCCCCAGCAGCAGCAGCCCCCAGAGAATGAGGAGCTCAGTTTTAGCTTTTACATCAGCAACACACTGGAGCACGAGGCTTGGCCAGCATGAGGCTCATCCTTCTCCTCTGTGCACCATCCCAGAGGATGGTCCTGCAAAAATGCACCCCAATTTCATGGAGATGTCAGTACTCCCTGCAGCATCCTGACCCCTCTTTTTCATCTCTTGACTCACGGCTGTAGGGCTGAAGTACTATCCAAATTTGTGTCTGGATCTCCCAAGAGGTCCTGGCAGAGGTGTGGGGGGTTTAGCTGTCAGAACTTCCTGAGGAAGCCTGAAGGAGCTGTGCACTAGCTCCGGTGGAATCCACTTCTCTGAGATGCTTGGTCTCCTTCTCATTTTAATTAAACCTACGGCTGCATTTTTCATCTCAAGGACAAGCCAAGTGGTCAACTGTGCTGATGGGAAGGAAGCTTGGCCAAGCAGAGCTGGAGAGAATCCAGGAGCTCTTTGCCAGCCCAACTCATCCCCTGGGGCTCATAGGCTGCCCTCCAAGAGCTGGGAATTCCTCTTCCCACTTCACCCCCCCCTGCAGCAAGGTAGAAACATATTCCCCTGCCCAGGTGACTGGCTCAGGGGCCATGGCGGTGGAGTGCAGCAGCAGGACCGGCAGTCTTGTAGGACTGAAAGGTTTTCACTTAGTGCTCCTGGCACTGCACACGTTTAAGTTGCTCAAACCTGTAGGACCTGACGGGGAGAATGGGGGAACATGCTGGAACACCCCATGGGAGATTCTGCATCCCCTCAGTCACCTCTTTTTCCCTAAGGGGTCAAGTCCTTGGCCTTGTCCATTCCTATGGGCCTAAAGGATCTTTGGGATAGCATAGGGGTTGCCTTTTACCCCCTTTCCTAGAGAACTGGGGTCCCGTGGACCCCACCCCCCCAAATGTAAACAGCTTTTCTGGTGCTCCATCCTGGCTTCTGTCAGGCACAGCAATCATGTAACCATGGCAACAGTGTCCCTATAACAACCAGGTACATCTGACATCTCCATGGCAACCAACTCCCTGAACAGCCAGTGAAGAGCTTTTCCTCGGTGATGAAGGAATGGGGGGGAGTTCTAGCCCTGCCAGGCCTGGTGGCTGAAGTGACATGGGGATGGACACAGCTGAAAAGTGTTGTGGCCAGGTTACCTGGGGTAGAAGAAGCCTTCATGTCCTCTGTTTTGTCACCAAGGCTGCAGGGGACACCGGAGATGCAGGAAGACAGGTTGGCTCTGGGAATGCTCTAGCTCAGCCTCCTGTATCCCTGCCCCATCCTGGGTGCTGGACAGTCAGTGCTCTTGGGCTGGGAATTCCTCTTCCAACACATGCTCACAGGAAAAGCCTACCCTAAAGGCTGAGTTTGACAGTGCTTCCTTCTACAACCTCCTCCCATCCCTAAATTCTGTTCCAGGGATGTTCTGCCCATTGCCCACAACCTCCTGGTCCCCCCAGCCACTCTTGTCATCTGGGTCAGGCTTGCCAGACAGTGGCCCTGCAGCAGCCTGTCATTGCAGATGGCAGATGCACGCCATGCAACTTTAATGCTTCAGGCCTGAATTATTGAGCTGTGCAGCGACCTGCCTGAGTGCAGGAGTGAGCCATCACCCCCTCCTCCTCTCTCTGCCTATGCACACCATGGCTGGAGAGAGGTCCTAATCTTGGGGGAGTCTCTATGGGAAAGAGGAAGATGCCATGGCACTTGCAAGTCTCAGGGCCTGCAAAGTACAGGTGGCAGCATGGTTACTGATGCCACTGCTTTGGTTGCCTGAGGGTTGGTAGAGCCCAAGGATGGTGTTACCTTGACAGTGTACATGGGCAGGTTTATAGAGAGGGATGAACCCCCACCTCCCTGCATTCTTACGAATCCCTGTGGCCAGAGGCAGCAAATCTCTGGAGGTCACTGCCACTCCCATCTGCCATCTTAGGTGGCCCAAAAAGACAAAGCCTTTTCACCACAACTGACGTAAATCCTGCCGTGGGTGCAGCCAGAGCTTGCTCCTTGGCTGGAGAATGTCTGCCACCCTGTTGCTCTGGGGAAGACAAAAGGCTGGGAGGATGCCCCAGCTGCCCTCTTTCTTTTCAATTTGTCCAGCATGCCCTGCAGCCACTTGATGATTTTCTCATCATAGCAGCAAGCCTCTACTGCCTTCCCTGTGCAGACCCATCCATCACCCAGTGCCTGACAGTGCCACCCACATCACAGCCACTGCAGCCACCTGCCCTGCTCTGTCACTGGTTATCCCTCAGTTCCACAGCCTGGCCATGGCCAGCCCAGGGGGACCAGCTCTCAGCATGCAAAGGGACTTGATTTCCCCTGGAACAACCCCTGCAGACCCTGCTTAATCACCCCTCCTCCTTACCCTTCGCCCAGCCCTCTGTCTCACTCTCCCTGTTGCCATCCCCAGGCTTCATCCCATGCCAGGGACTCCTCAAGCCTTCAGCCCCACTCTGCAGGTTGCTGGGGAAGGGCCAGGTGGGAGTCAGGTATCTGTAAGCGGGGAAATACGGGTACAGATGGAGCAAGTCCATCTCCAGTGCATGCCCCTCCATTTCTTCTTGGCAGCACCATGCCAAGGGACCCTGTCTCATGTCACTGGGACAGAGCTGAGTATGAAAAATCCGGCTTAAAGCAGGGACAAGGGTTTGGGAGATGGACCTGGGACCTGCACTGCCCCATCAGCACTCTTTGCCACAACCCCTGCAGCTGGAAGAGAGCACCAGGTTGGCAAGGGTAGTCCTTCTTTAAATGCAGAAATGAGCACAGGGGCCATGGAGATAAGGGGCAAATGGCTTAGCCATTAGTACTTAGGGACTGAGTACTCTGTCAAGAGACAGACATCAGCTATCATGATCACATGGCCAGAGGGTAGCAGTGGACAAGGAACACTGCAGTGGGGCAGAGGAGAGCAGGCAAATGTGGTGATGCAAAACACCACAATTTTTAACTGCTGTTATTATTTTTCCTGCAGCAGCTGGTGAGGGGACTTGTGGTGGGGGAAGGTGGACTTCAGACCTTACTCTTGGCAATTTAGAAGAGCGCTGTCTGAGGAGCTGCTCTGCCGAGTAGAAAAGCCACTTGAGTCGTGCTTAACTTCATCAGAGGAACCGCAGAGAAATCAGGGAGCTTGCTAAAATAAATTAATAGAGCAACCATGAGGGCAGAGCGCCTGCAGACGGCATGAGAATTGCTCACAGCAGTGTGCTGGAGACTTCCAGTAAATGAACACGTCCCTTAATGAGATTTGCAGGGCCAGCGTGGCTGAGGAGTGGAGCAGGTGAACGGGTGGACAAGGGCATTCCTCAAGGAAAGGAAGAGAGGAGGGAAGGGGGTGAAGTTACATGAGCAGCTAGACTGAAATAAACTAAGAAGGCTTTGATCTTGGTAACAATGTAATATAGAAAATTATGTAATTTTGCATTGCTGACTTTGAGGTCTTGCTCGTAGTGATGCGGCTTTGGTGTGTCCAATGCTGCAACCTGCACCTACCTCTACAGATGAATCAGAGAATGCATTGATCTGAAAGGGACCTTCAAAGGCCATCTGGTCCAACTCCCCTCCAGGAAGCAGGGACATCTCACACTAGATTGGGTTGTGCAGAGCTTCAACAAGTCTGTCTCTGAATGTCTTCAGGGATGGAGCCTCCATCACCTCTCAGAGCGACCTGTTCCAGTGTCTCACTTACTTCTTCCCAACATCTAATCTAAACCTGCCCAGCTCTAGTTTAAAACCACTGTCCCTCATCCTATTGCCCCTTACCCTTACTAGCAGAGTTCTATCGTAGGACCTGTATGCCCTGGAGAACTTCACCTTTTGGGTTAAGACATGAAAGTCAACAGTTTCTAGCCCTGGAGCAGACATCCATGGCCTATACATCCACACAGAAAAATGATGCTGAATGATCAGCCTTGGCCATGTAGTGGCTGCCACCAGGGAAAGGATCTTCTGTGGGCTGTGATGGCAAGAAAGAAGTCTACAAGCACAAAGAGCAGCTGTGCTCACTGACAAGCAGAAGGAAATTAAGGCAGTTGCTCTTGTGAGAAATCAGCCCCATGCCAAAAGAAGTCAGACTGTTTCACTGAATGCAATTCTTGATATATTTACCTTAAGAAGCAAGCCTGCAGAGGAAGATAAAACCAAGCTGGTGGAAGGCTGAGAACACTTTCCATGGGGTATGAAGCCACTGTTCCCTTTATGGGTTGCAGATTAAAGTTTTTCTCATAAAAAAGCCCACTTCCCCCCACCTCAAACACCACCACTAAAATTTCCCTTGGAAGAGCTGAGCTCTAAAGCAATATGTTGTTCTGTATGAACAGTGCTCTCAGTGGAAGCAGCATTAAAGAAATCACATTGAATCTTCCTGATGGCATGTGAGCTGTGCCTGCGCCAGGGGGAATATTATAGTTTATTCTGACTTCGTACAGAGATGCTTCACCACTGCCAGGGCTGAAACCCAGGGGTCTGGTTTTTTTAAGAGGAATATTGGCTTAAATTAAACGGACTTTGGGGACAAGAACAACCCAGGGGCTTCTGGTGTAGCAGGAGGGGAGGTAAATCCTAGTGGGTTTCAGGCACCATGTCCTTCTGTGGAGTTTTGCCCCCAGGGCTTGCTTGCAGTTGGCAAATCTCCTGGCAGCACAGCTACAAACCCCAGATGAGCCCACAGGGCTGTTGCTCTAGTTAACTAATTAAGGCATCTCCTACAGGAAAGATAGATAATCTGGAGCTCTCTGTTCTTTTTTGGGGGGTGACCCAGCTCCTCTCAAGAGACCACATAAGCCTTAGCAAAGCCCAAGGATCAGGGTGAAGACCCTGTTGTGGTGAAGTGCCAAGTGCTCCTAGACTCTGAGCATGAACTGAAACTCATGCTCCAGGTGTGCTTCAGCATCCACAGAAACCCACTTGACCTCATCCTATGCCCAACAGGACTGAAGGCACCTGGGTTGCTCTCATCCCTGGGTCTACATCTAGGTCTCATCCTGTCTACTGCAAGGTTGAGGTTTGTTTATTCAGGCAAAATCACAGGAGAAAAAGTAATGTCTAAGAAGAGTGAAGCCCATGCAGGATCTCTCTGAGCCAGGGGAGGGTGCACTTCTGAATATATTTATCTTCGGAAAGCAGTGCTAGGAGGATGTACTTCAAAGAGGGGAGCTGCTTCATTAAAAAGTGCTTCTGACGTCAGAATACTGATACCTGATATACGTAAAAACAAATTCCTCTCCCTGTCATTAGACACCCTCTTTCCACTTCACTCAGTTCTGGGTTTCTGTCCAATCCACCCTGTGACCTGTTCCAGCTGGGGAGCAGAATAAGAGATGTTGGGTGCTGTTTTGCAGTGTGTGAAACCTTCAGGGCATGACCATGGACTCAAATGCTCTGTCACTGCCTTCTAGGCCTCCCAGAAAGAGTCAAGAGCTGCTCCTAAAGTCAGCATCTGGTGCTTTGGCCTCCATCAGATCTGGACTGCAGTGTGAGTGGTGACAAAGGAGGTCTGTGTGCCTCACATCAGGTCACCCTAGGGCTTGGGACACACTTTTGGGCAGGAAAAGGTAGAGAAGAGGCTGGTACCACAGGGAATCCACAGAGTTGAGAGGCAAGAGACAGCCCAGAGCTGCCCTAGAGAAGGTCATTTGGCTCATGTCTCTGCTTTGAGGGATGAAACCAAGCTCCAGTATGGCCTTCAAGGTGTGGGGTGTCACCTACAACTGGGAACAAAGTACAGAGACAAGAGAGTTTTAATCTGCTCCACTAGCAGATAAAAATGTGTTTTGATTTCACCTCCTCCACACATCATATAAAGGCTCTAGGCTGGGGCAGGAGGGAGAGGATCAGAAGAGTGGTGGAGCTTTGACTTGTTCCAGAGCAGGGTAAGTTCGGGGAAAAATTCTCCCTCCAGTTCCCCACTACGCCAAGGGTCTGATCTGAGTTCCCTGGGGAGATGCATAGCTGTCTGGGGGAGACTCATGGTGTGCTGCTATTGTCTGGAATGAAGGTGGAAGGGGCCCTACGTCCTGGCTGCTCAGAGCAGGATCCTCATGGTCCCTGGGCCACCAGACGGCAGCATTGAAATATTGCTCAGATCTGCTGCTGCTCTCATCTCCATTTCCAGAGCAGAGAAGGTCTCATACGCCCAAAAAGGAACTTGCCTTCTTCTACTCAGCTTCCTCCGTTATCTTGTGTCTATCACCCCAGCCTGCAAAACCACGTCTGGAGCGGGAGAGATCTCACACGGAGTTGTTTTAGACGCACCCCCCCAGGAACTGGTGGTAGCTTTGGCCATTCCAGACCCTTCCTCACCGATGTATCCTCTGGGGAAGCACCGGGAGCTGGAACCACCGGTTTCCCCGTGCTAGGGGCTTGCTGAAAAAGTTTTAGGGTCCAGCCCTCTGGCACCACCTTGTGCCCAAACGGGTGGGCAGGGTACACCCAAACTGCGCTGGGGCAAGGAAAGTGCAGAGGGTGTAGTGTGAGTGCCCCTGGCGGGATATCCCCATGGTGGCCCCCCATGCCACACCCCCATCTCGCAAGGCAAGGGGAAATCCCCTCCCGTGACGTCACGGGGAGACCCTGCCCAATCTTTTACTCCTTGGCCGCGCCCCTGAAGGGGCGGCAGGACTAGTACTGACCCGCCCCCTTCCCCGATCTCCTGTCGCTCCAGCCCGCTCCTGTCCTCATGGATGAGGTCACTGCGCTGCACCCCATGGGCTGCCGTCCTCGGACCGTCGCTGCAACTCCCCTGCGCCCCCCTCACTGCATCTCCTACAGCTCCTTGTACCCCTCTTCATTCCCACTGCACTCCTCTGTAGCCCCTCATTGCATAGCGTTCACTCCGCAGCACCACTTCATTGCATCTCCTGCAGCTCCCTCTGTTACTCTGCTTTCACCCCTCTTGCAGCTCCTTGCACCCCGCTGCATTCCCTTGCACCCCCTTGCACCCTAGGCTCCCCTGCACTGCCCCTGCACCCTCCTGTACTCCCTCATTGCATCTCCTGCACCTCCTTGTATTGCCCCCTGTATTTCTCCCCACACCCTCCCTTCACCTCCCCTGCAATTCACTCTCCCCGTTACACTCCTCGGACACCCCTGTACCTCCCTGCATCCCTTTTAAACCCTTCCTGCTTCCCTCCATTGCCCCGTGCATTTCCCCTGCACCCCCTCTGCACAAACCCCTTGCATCTTCCATGCCCCCTTCCACCTCTCTGAGGTCTTCTGCACCCCTTCTTTACTCTCCCTCCTCCCCCGCCCCTTGTACACCCTTGACACACGATGGGGATCAAAAGAGGGTGGTGGGAGCTGGGAGGATGATGGGATGATAGCAACACGGTGATGAACTGGTGGAATGATGAGGATCCCAGCAGGGTGGTGGGAGCTCAGTGGGATGACAGGGATCATGGCAGGGTGGTGGGAGTGTGGAATGATGATGGAAACCACAGCAGGATGGTGAGGAGCACAGAAAGATGGTAAGCACAGCAGATCAATGAGGAGCATGGGCAACCACCAGCCAAGGGTGCCCTCCCATTGCAGTTTCACTGGTTGCAAGCAGTGGGGCTCAGAAATGGAGATCCCACCTTTCTTCTCTGTATCCTGGGGCCAGCACGGCTCCAGAGCATGAGCCTTCTCTCTGACACAGGCCATGCAGGTGGTGTGAGTCAAGTGATGATTAACCTGAGAGGTAATGGGCTTTCCTAGCTCTGCTTGTCCACACTTCTCCCCTGCCCGATACATTTGAATGGTGACTTTACTGCTCACTCGTGCTGTAGCATCACATGCCAGTCCCTACCACCTCCCTAAAGGCCCCATTGGCCGTGGTGCTGGCCACACATATGGTGCTCGAACAGGCTGATGTGTGCTGCTTATTCTGGTGCTGTCCATGGTGGGTCGTGCAGAGACCCAGCACTAACCTGGAAGGCATGGGGTGTCCTGGCAAGTCCTTGGCTTCTAGTGGGGCAAGCATCAAAAGCAGCAGTGGGCTGAGGTGAGCAGTGGGAAAGGCAGGAATCAGGACACATCTTGCTGAGGAGCTTCAGGTATGCCTGCAGCAATCTCACCCGGAAAATCATTGCTGGCCTTGTTACATCCTTGAGATGCATTAGGACTGCTACAGCATGAACTGCTTGCCCACTTTCCTGCTAGGCTTGACCCGGTACACATCAGCCACTACATGGGGTCCCTCTTCACCTGGCGCAAGTGTCAGGTTACCCACCAGACCTCCAGCAAGTGACTCCTGGCATGGCAGGACTACTGTCCTAACATCTACTCAGCAGGTGTATTGAAGACATCTCCCCCCTGTATATGGCCAAGAGATTCTGGAGGCAGCCAACACACGTGCTCCATCCCCACCAAAGATGCAACCATGTGGAAATTGCTGGGCTCTAGGCAAGAGCCAGTCTGCCAAGAAAAAGAGAGAGTCCAAAGAGAAGAGTCCTGGGGAGGGTTCGGAGAAGGGCTGTTAGGTTGATCAAGGGGCTGGAGCACCTCTGCTGTGAGGACGGGCTGAGAGAGCTGGGGCTGTTCAGCTGGAGAAGAGAAAGATTCAGGGAGACCTCATAGCAGCCTCCCAGTACTGGAGGTGCTGGGAGGTGCTACAGGAAAGCTGTGGAGGGGCTGTTTGCCAGAGCGTTGAGTGATAGGATGAATGGCAATGGGTTTAAACTACAGCAGAGCAAGTTTATATTAAACATTAGGAAGGAGTTCTTCAGGATGAGGGTAGTAGGACATTGGCACAGGTTACCCAGAGAGGTGGTAGAGGCCCCCATCCCTGGAGCCACTCAAGGTGAGGCTTGATGAGGCTCTGGGCAACCTAATCTAGTGCAAGATATCCCTGCTTACTGCAGGGACTAGTTGGTCTTTGTAGAACCCTTCCAACTCAATGCATTCTATGATTCTAAAAATGTTGCAGGCAAACACAGCGTGCCTGAAGTTACCACAGTGTCCTGAGCCCTGGGAGTAGGACAGGGCTCAACCCTGTAAGACCCTGTTTTGCCCACCATAAGGGACCCACCAAAGACCCAAGGCCACCCCCTGTGCTGCCCCCTCTCCCTCACTCCAACATCTCTCCACCCAGATCCCAGTTGGGCTCTCTGCCCTCGCTAAACCATGGCTCCCCACATAGCCCAGAAGCATGTCCTCTAGGTCCTACTGGTTCCAGGCACAGCTGGAAGATGTCAAGGAGTGGGCAAGGACAGAGAAAGCACATCTGCCCCACAGTACACAGCTCTGGGAGCTTCTCAGAGGCTATAAATAGTCAAGTTCCCCTTATGCTCATCTCGAAAGTGAGAAGGGGAACGTCCCCCTGAGTGGGGGGGAGGAAGAAAGAATCAGTCAGTCGTCATGGCTGGTAAAAAAGCTGTTTTTAGATTTTATTAAAATGTCTCTCTTCTATAAACTTCCAAAATATCTGGGGCCTCTGCTATAAAGATTTGTGCTGTGGCTATGTAGTGAAGCTGTTGTCCCTGGGGGACAGTGGCACTTAAGGCATGGTGAAGTCAGTGTCATCAAGGGGCAGCTCAGACTCCTCTTTGTGATCTGGAGAGGGGGGGGGAGGGCCAGAGGAACAGGGCACCCCAGGGTCAGCCTCATAGAAGGATACCTGGGGGATGTAGTCGCCGTAAGGGTCGTAGGGGCCAAAGGGGTCAAAGGGATCATAGGGGTCATACGGGCCGTAGGAGCCATAGGAGCCATTGGAGCCATAGGGGTCGAATGGATCAAAGTAGCTCTGCGGCTGGAGCAGGAGCTGATGCAAGGTCTCGCCCACCTGCACCAGGCTGTGGGAGAGGAGGTGGAGGTGGGAGATGGTGTCACTGGCCAGGCTCTCCAGCAGGACCTGCTGCTGCCTTGATGTCTGTAGGATCTCCACCAGCAGTTGCTGGACATTCTGGAGCAAGCCAGATGCAGTAGGACCTGCATGGAGAAACCAGGAGGGAGGTCAGTGGCAGCAAACAATCAGCACTGCCAGAGCCCATGCAAGAGACTCTAGGGGTGCTCCAGAGAGAACCCACCGTGCAAGCTCCCATCCAACGCCTCTTCACCTGCCACTGGCTGCTGGCTCATGGCAGCCATTCCAGGGGAGCCCATTGCCGTGGTGACTGCTGGCATTGCTCCATTTCCTCTTCCCATCCCTGGGGCCATGTCACCAAGAAAACCTGACACAAGGATTTGGCATGGAGGCAGCAACCATAGTGCTGGAGCTGCTCAAGCTCTGCACTCAGCCTGACTGCTGCAGAGCTCCAGGCTGGAACTGGGACTCTGCCTCCCCATCCTCTGTCCCCATGGGCAGAACAGGACAGAGGTGCCCCCCACTGGAGGAGGGTGCACTTAAGGCTATATACCCTTACCAGGCTTTTGCTCCTCTGCCTCCTGCTTCATGGTGGTGTGACAGCCTGCAAGGAGAACACAGTCCATCAGCTGTGGCTGCCTCCTGCCCTGGGGTGCACAAGACCTGTGGTTTGGGCATGGTACTCACATGAGAGGGGATGAGAAGGGCAGCAGTCACTGGCATCTGTAATGAGAACTGTATGAGATCCTGCTTTGTGGGACTGAGGGGTCTTACCAGGCCAAGTGGGGCAAGGAAAGCCTTACGTGGCACGGCATGGGTAGCAGGTAGCCCTCCAGCGACGTGGTCCCTGTTGGCTGCTGGGAGATAGTGGAGAGTAGAGTTGCATCATCTGATGGGGATCACCACCACTAGAACAGGGTCCACTCAGCCTGCCCATGGCCAGCCCCACAACCCAACATGCCCTAGCCACAGCTCCTCAGCACCTTGCAGGGTCCCACCAGCTAGACATGAAAGCAGGAGTCATTCACCCACTGCTGCAATGCAGCCACCTCTGGGCTGGAAGGCAGCAGTGCTACACAAGATTAGGGGTGGAAACAGAAGAATCCCACATCCATTTGAAAACTGCAGGGGGAATTTAGGGAGACAGAAGGTAACTACCTGGAGTGGGATGTTGGCCACGCAATCAGACTCAGAGATGTATCCTATGTCACTTCAGTGGGCACAGAGAAGGGCTGTGCACAAAGCACCCACGGGTGCACTGTGGGACAGGGGAGCTGCAGACACCTCTGGCTTTCACACCTAGTCCTAACTCATCCTTAATGGTGTTATAGAGGAATGGTGATCTGCCAGGATCTACCAAAGGAAAAGGAATTACATGCCCTGCACACCCATGAGAGTCACCTGGGCTAGGTCAGGGTCACTGTCTTTTAGAGACCCCTAACCCTATGACGGCGGCCATGCCCTCAGGCTGGGTCAGAGCTGGGAGCTCACTCAGAGCTGAGTCCTGCCCTATCCCAATCTGCTCCATTTCTGGGGCTGATTTCTTTACAGAAAGAAGACCCAACACCCCTAGCAGAGAACAGCTCTACCGATGGCCCTCCCTGACACTTTGCTGATGGGCCTTCCCGATGCTCTAAGACCCCTTTTCCCATCATGCTGGCATGGAGCTGGGCTGGAGCTGTGGCCATGCAGACCAGTGCTGCGGGGAAGACCCGTACTTACCGCTTTCCGGCTCCTCCTTGGCACACTGTGGCAGCGAGGACAGCACCGTATCCTTGGCATCCCTGTCAGCCTTGCGCCCTGCAGAAGGAGGGTGAAGGGGTGCAGAAAAGAGCTTCAGTAACAGGGAGACCGAGGGGTGCCTGCCATCCTAATCACGCCGGGTGGTACCTGGTGGCTCCGTTGAGGATGGCGAGCGAGCAGCAAGAGCCGGCTTGCGCTTCCTGGAGGGACGCTTCATCACGTCTGGAGGGAGAGAAAGGGATCGTCAAAGCAACCTGCGTCGCTGTCCCAGCGCTCCCCCAAGTATCCCACGGTCCAGCCACCCTGCCAAACCCAACCGTCCCTGTCCGGCACTCACCTGGCATCCTCCTCTCGCCAAAGACGGGGCGCCCGGCCGCCTTCCAGATGCTCTTCATGGCTCGATAGTGCGGCGGCAGCCGGGAAGAGTGGCAGCCGGCTCTCCGGCGCGTCTCCCGCTCCGAGTGGAAAGCCTGCTTCAGCGCCTTCCACTTGGAGCGGCACTGGGCCACGCTGCGCCCGTAGCCGGCCGCCTGCAGCCCCCGGGCGATCTCCCGCCACAGGGCTTCGTTGGGTCGCGAAGTGGACGCCATGAGCAGGGCGGCCTCCCCCGAGCTCCCCACCAGCTCCAGCAGGGTGTTCACCTCAGCCTGCGTCCAGGCTCGCCCGCGGGGCATGGTGCCGGGGCTAGAAGGTAGCTACCGGGGGGCTGATAAAAGCTGGGCCCCGGGACCGGTGGCGAGTAGGGTTCAGCCCCGGGACTCGGCCGTCCGCGCCGAGGATCTGTCGCGCCGGGAGCTGCACCGGGAATGCCCAGGAGCTGCACACCGGGGATGTCCAGGAGCAGAAGTGTCCCCTGCGCTTCGCCGGGCGCCGAGCCTGGATCTGCCGGGAGTCACCGGGAGCAGCAGCGAGCATGTGCAGCCCCTGGAGGAGCCGCTGGGAAACGTAGTCCCGGCCATTCCACCCCTCTTCATATCACCCCTCTGGTGGGCGGGGGGGCGATGGTCCGCCCACGGCATCCCCGCCCCTACCGGCCTCCCACCGGCTGGAGAGAAGCCAGGCAGGAATTTTTGGGCAGGACGACCC
The DNA here is from genome assembly GCA_013400935.1 of Turnix velox. Classification (NCBI taxonomy): domain Eukaryota; kingdom Metazoa; phylum Chordata; class Aves; order Charadriiformes; family Turnicidae; genus Turnix; species Turnix velox. The sequence goes on from VZTY01026202.1 coordinate 23,194, forward strand.
TCGAAGGGATCAGGGGATTGGTTATTTTGTGACCCCCCCAAAAGTCCCGAAGGTACGTCAGGAGTGACCCTCATGACATCTCTCAAGGTTTGAGGAGGGAAAGGACCCCCCCAGCCCCCCCCCCCCCCCAAGCTTTCCAAGGATAAGTTGCAGCTGCAGCCCTGTGCCGAAAAGGCACAGCAGTAACCGTATCTGAGCAAACACCCCGTGGCCTTGCTGTTTCGAGAGTACGGCGCCTGAGGACGCAGAACTGTCCCTGACTCTTGCTCTCCAAAGATGCACAAAATTCCTTGCATAGCCCCTAGGACGGATCTGCTGAGCACCAAGAGCTCGGGGACAGAGGGAGAACCCTTGAGATGGCTGCCCACCGCAGCCTCTTCCCTACATTTCAGCTGGAAGGGGTGCAGAGTTTCCTCGGGATGGGGAAGCCTGTGTACCAGCTTGGTTTGGTCCCCCTTTCACCCCTGTCAGTGGCCACTCCACGACAACCTCAGGGCTTGTGTCCCCAGGTGGTGCCTCTGGGGATGACAGTCAGGAAATTACACTTCCCATTTCGTGTCACACCAGCTACCAAAAGGGGCTGTGAGGGGGTTGCTGCTGTGAGGGGGTTGCCGCTGTGAGGGAGTTGCTGCTTTCCCCTGTGGGGCACAGAGAGAGAGACAGAGGGGGAGATGGAACAGGGTGTCACCTATGCTGATCTGCGCTTCTCTCCTCCACCAGGTAATGGCACACTGATCCCTGGCACCCCACCTCTCCTGGAGGGTTCCCTGCTGCCCTGAAAACCCTTGACCTCTGCAGAGCTGTTTCCCTAGCCCTGCTTACCTGGTTCCCTTTTTTTGGGTATCCATCCCTTTTGCAGACTCCCTGTGCTTGTAGTGGGGTGAGGGCATAAGGGGCTCAGGGGTAGAGGATACTCACTGCACCCCAGTCCCTCAAGAGCACACAGGCAGCCTGTACTCTGCAATCTGCTGCCTGCTTCTCTGTGCCCCACTTCCTCTGTGTGCAGAGAAACAATATCTAGGGGGGCCAGGGTGCTGCAAACGGGCTCTCCCTCAGTTTTCCTGTGCTCCTCTGAGCCCCTGCCCTGGTTTCACAGACCTCTCCTGGCTGAGTGGTCCCCACTGCTCCCACCATGCCCCCAGGACCCAAAACTAACACCCTTTCTCAGCTTCTCAGCAGCCAGTGAGGCTGAGGTGGTTTTGGGTAGCCTTCAGCCTGGGTCTCCTCTCTCTTCTGCTCCTGCTGGCACAAATCATCCTCACTGCCTTGAGCTTCCACTGTGAGTACTAGATCACTTCAGCTGGGGACCTGAGGTTGGGATGGGCATTGTGTACCAGCAAACAAAGCTGCAGGGTGCCCTTGGGCCTGGGACCTCCTACTTGGGCTTGAGACTTTGCAAATTCTGGGGCAAGAGGGAAAGTCGTTGAGGCAAGGCTTTCTTCCATCTGACTGGGAGAAGAAGGTGGGGGGATAACATGGGTGCAGGATTGAGTGGCATCTCACTCCATCACTTGGCAAAAAAACGGAGTAAGGAAGAAAGTGGTGAAATTGAAACTGAAAGGCAGAAGCACTTTCCCTGAAAGCCTGTCATGAGATGGGCTCCCAAAACACATCAAAAGCCTCAAGAACCTTGTTGGCCTTGTCCAGCAGCTCAGCTAAAAGTGAAGGATGTCCTCAGCCGCAGTGCTGTCCCATGGGAGAAGGCATTGACTGCTGCCAGTCCAAGGTTGGCAGGAACTCGTGCTGTCCCATGGGAGAGGCCACTGACTGCTGCCAGTCCAAGGTTGGTAGGGACTCTCCTGTGCTCTTCTCTAGATTTAGGACAGCAGGTGAGCTGTAGCCATGGTCCCTGGAGCATGGAGAAGAGCCCCAGCTATGAGCAACTGACAGTGAGAGGTAAGAGGGCTCCTGGAAGTAGTTTGAAGAGTGTCTGGCTGCTTTGAAGAGGTAGGGATTCTTCTAAGAGCTCTCTAGTATTTCTTCCCCTGTGCTACCTATTCCCTAGCTCATGGCATGGAGAGCTGCCCCAGAACTTCTAAACAGGTTGCACTGCTATGATTCCTACATAAGAAATGACCCAAGTGGCTCAATACTGCCTGGGCACACATCAAGCTGCTACAAGTCAAATGGTGGAGCTGATATCTTGTCTGCATTCTCAGTTTTTGCAAATGATGTTTGTGTCACACTCCCAGCTTGGATCTCCCTGACCCACTTGCCCACTGCCAGCACCTTTATGCAACCAACCCATCTCCCCAAGGGCTGCCTCTGGGGAGCTGGAGCTGGGATGTGAGATTTGGTCCTCCCCATAGGGCAGCTGGGTTGCGCTGGGTTGGTTGGCACCCTAGCTGCCCCTTGTCACCCTTCTATCCCTTGGGCTGGGGGCTGGTGGCAGCTCTTGCCAGCTGCCCTGTCCAAGCTGTTCCCACAAACTGGGTTTCTGGTGTGCAGGGCGATGCCAGTTCTGCCCGGCTGGCTGGCTCTGGGAAGCAGGGCACTGCTACTACTTCTCATCTGCCAAGAAGACCTGGGACCAGAGTAGAGAAGACTGCTGCTCCAGAGGGGCACAGCTGGTCACTACCCCAGCCAACACCACCCTGGTGAGTGCAGCCAGCCTGGCCTGTCCCACTCCTGTGGGCATCAGGCTGCCTTTGTAACCACCTCAAGGTCACTCAGACATCACCAGCACTGACTTGTCTCCCTGGTCCATGTTCCCAAAGCCTTGACAAGCCTCCAAGTGGGGAGATGTAAATGCTGTGCCCCAGCTGCACAGTCCTTATCACTAACTTCGTGGCTGGGTATCCCTCCAAGGAGTCTTATGCTGATCCTCTCCTGTACCAGGCTTTCCTGGTGCGCACAGCCAACATGGAAGTCTTCCACGTGGGGCTGAAGCGGGACAGCTACCGGTCTGACTGGAGGTGGTTGGATGGCACTACAGCGAAGGGGTGAGGCAAGCAAGGGAGGGGACAGAGGAACAGGCAGTCCCACTGGCATGCCAGGGATATGCTCTATGTTTTGGGCAACTCTTGTCTTCCCAGAACTGCCCTGTGGTCTTTTAGAGAAGGGAATATTGGCAGGACTTCCAGCCTGGTGGATGGAAGGGCTGGGGGAGATCCCCCAAAAACAGGTTCTCAGGGTTGACTTGGTACAGCTGAGCTCTCTTGCAGGGAGGGCTGCTATACCAAGTACCAAGGAGTGCTGCTGCATGCTGGGGCTGCCTGTCAAGCAGATGGGGGACCAGGGCATGTATCCTAATTGGGGAGAAGGTCTCAGGGACAGTGCTCCATGAAGAGGGCAATCTTTGTCCCCAGAGCATCTCTGTGCAGCCTGTGGTCCCGGGCTGGAGGAGCCACTGAGGGGCTAAACCAAGACCTTCCTGCTCAAGCCATCTCAACCTGCTCTCTCCCTTCAGGCTCTTCCCAATCCAGCGCTTCACCAGCTCCATCCTGGCATGTGGCAGACTGTCAGGCTTGGGGCTGTCCACTGGCTGGTGTGGGGAGCCCCTGGGCTGGGTCTGCCAGCAGAAAGCAGCTACCATTCAGTGGCTCGACTCCTTGTCCCCCGCCTTCCTCTGGGGAAACACCACCTACACCTGTGTGGGTCTCTGAGGGCCACGGGGACCTCCAGCCAGCCCCCCCACCTTGTTCCCTGTGCATTGGTCTTTGCTAGGTGCCACTTCCCCCTTACTCAGACTGCTTTACCCCCCTGGATCTATTAACTTTGCCAATAAATGCTGCCACATGGATGCTGTGGATGGATTTGGGGGGGGTGAGGGTGGTATAGTGGAGATGCATCCTCCAGCTCACTGGCTCAGTGGGAAATGGCAGGTGCTGCATCATTGAAGGAAGTGGCTGGGAACCAGCTTTGACCCAAGTCTCCTCATGGCCATAGATCAGTTCTTGTGCAGGCAGATCCCCCAGAACTCTCAGCTTTCTGATCATGGTGGCTCATACAGGTTTGTGCTTCTTGTCAGAGGCATCTGAGAGATGACCTTTTTCCCTTCCCAGTCTCACAAAGGGCTTAGGCTGTGCAGCAGCTTATCCATTCTGAGGAGCTCACACCAGATGCCTTCATTTTGCTTGGAGACTGGATGATATGTGAGTGCCTAAAAGACCTGCTGGGTCTTGATTTAGGGGGATTTGATTCTAAAGCCTGCTATGGTTTTGATAACATATCAACTCTAGATAGTGCCAGCAGCACCCAGCTCCAGCTGGGACATTCCTGGAGGACCCTTCTGGCACATACAGAGGACTAAGTCATCACCTTCCCTGCATCCTGTCTCTTGAGCAGGAGTTGGGATGGGGAAGGTTATGCATAGGGCAGCATGACCCTGTGTGGCCAGTAAACACATATCTTGAGACTCCTCACAGCCTGAAGGTGTGATTCGTCCTCCAACCCTGAAAGTGGGGTCTGTTTTTCCAAATGAAGCAACTTCTGCTTTTCTGCACATGAAGAAGTGGCTCCACTTCAGGTGATCCCTTCACAGTGAAACAGGGCAGCCCCAAGTCTATGAGCATTTCATGCCTGAGGTCATCCACACCATATGGCCCAGAATAAAATCAAGTTTGCTGAAGCCTCCCTGTCTCACTGCCTCTGGCTTCCCCGCAGCCCCCAATGAGCAGGGCAGCTCCTACAAGAACTGCTGCTGAGGCCAGTACCTGCAGAGCCAGGCCCAGGTGAGAGCACAGCCATGGCCACTGCTGTGGGGTTGCACCCATCCAAGGTGGGTGATGGATGGTGGCAGTGGTGTCATGGGGTGATGCTCCTGGGCATTTGTCTCTTGCAGGTCACTGGACCTGGTGTTGGCATGTTCCTGTAGGACTGCTGTCCGGCATCCTGGTGGTGCTGGTGGCCACCGTGGCCCTAGGGTCTTGATGTGAGATAGGCTAAGAGAGGCCTGGGAGCAGCTGGAAGGTAGGGGAGGAAGTACTGGGAACAGTTTCAGGCTTGGGTGAGGACCAGGCAGCTGGAGGGTTGTAAGTGCTGGAAAGGTGCCTGGGGCTGGTGGACCAGGGCTAGCCTCTTGCATAACGAGCTTGAGCTGCCCTCCAGCTGCCTCCTCTGCTTCTCACTGCCTTCCCTTGCACAGCCTTCACTTTTCCTTCCTTCTGTTCTCCTCCCCCTTAGCCTCCTCTTTACCTTCTCCATGCCTCCTATTACCTTCCTTTTTCTTTCCTACTCCCTTCCATTGCCTTCTGGGGTTCCTGGTGCTGGGAGTCCTGGGAAACCAGGTGGATGCTGGGCATGGGAGGGACAGACAGTGAACAGCTTCTCTCCCGACAGCATTTTGTGGTGACAAAATATACTGGATGTGGAGGAGATATCAAAATCATCATGGCAAACCTCAGGGGCTACATGAGAACTTGTATTAAGTGTAAGTTGTTCCATCTTGGCCATCTGCACATCTCCCACCTTCACTAGCCACGGGCAGAAGTACTGGGCACTGCCAAAGCATCTGTCTGTTCTATGGGACCAATGCTGAGGCATGAGAAGTGCTTTGCCCTCCCTGCCCAGGCTTAGGGCCCCTAGGGCTGCAATTGTGTGGAGGGCATTGTGGGGCTGGCAGTGGCCTGTGAGTGTGGTGCTGGCATTTCACACATGCTCATTCTCTTGTCTCTCTGTGTGAGAACACCCTGTGAGAAGATAAGCAGTTACTACTCTAATAATTTTCCAGGGATCTGTGAACTCACCAAACACGAGCAGCCCATCCAAGACCCTCTTTCCTTTCCCTACCTAGGGGTGAACCCTGAGACACCGTCTCCATCTCAGGACTGAGGGGTGGAAGCTGAGGGTGAACAACAAAGGCACCATTCCTCTCCTGCACAGCTGCATCTCTGCATATCTTTGCCTCAGCTGCACTGTAAAGTCCTGGAGATACAGGCTGAGACAGAAAGTTTCTGCATTTTACAACAAGATTTATGGAAAACAGACTGTATATTTCTGTGCTTCACATTCATGCAGCTCCTGTGACCCATGGAGATGGCACCAGTACTGATACCTGCCCACCCCTGCAGATTTCTACTGAGTGCCTCATGCACTTTGTAGTACTGGATATGATGGTGCCGTTGGTCCCCCTGGGGGAGTCAGCTTTACTGTCCGCCCCTCATCTCTGCCACTGTCAGCTGCTGACTTTCATTCTGCCCTCTCTTCTCCCTCCATCTTCAGCTCTCAGACAGAGCCTTGATCCCAGAGCTGAACTTTGTTACACCAGTTGGAGAAGAGCCTTGGTCCCAGGATGAAGATGGAGCACCCTCACCTGGATGTGTGATGGTTCAGGCTAGCAAGGACATGCTGGTTGTTGGGAAAATCAAGGCAAGAGATTCATAGAATCATAGAATCATAGACTAGTTTGGGATGGAAGGGACCTTAAAGATCATCGAGTTCCACCCCCCCTGCCATAGGCAGGGACACCTCCCACTAGACCAGGCTGCCCAGTGCCTTGTCCAGCCTAGTCTTGAACTGGGATACCTGTCTACCCTGCCTGCTGCTGGGCTGTGAGTGATGGGGGTGTAACGGTGGCTCTTTGCCACAAACTTTTAACATCTGGAACATGGTCTCCCTGCTGTCAGAGTGTGGAGAAGTACCCGGAAGAGGAGAAGAAGCTGGTGGATGGAATCTTGAATAAAGAGAGGACTGCAGGGGGGTGTCAACAGTGTCCTCATCCAGCTGATGTCATTCTCTGTGGGTTAGATCTCGAGACTGGTACTTCTTGAAGCCCTCACCAGAGGCTTCAGTCAGCTGGAGGGCAGCTGGGAAGTAATGGGTATACTGGATGGCAAGACTTGTGTTCAGGGGAGCTGAGTAACCACTGATGGGAGCCTGCTGTCATTAGATGGCGGAAGGCTGATTCCTATAGGCAGGAAGGGAGAAGAAACCCCCCGTATCACAAAAGAAAAGCAAAAGGCATGCTGGACTAGAGTCAGCAATGTCTCCTTGGGATAGCAGAGCCCAATGTCACCCTGAACTGTGGCAGCTGGACATCAGGGCTCCAGCCTTGTTCATTGGACATAAGAAACAATGTTTGGCCTCCCCAGAACAAGCCAGACATAGCATATCCTTGCCATGCATTGATAACGAGATGGTGGGGTACATTGTGCAATGATGTTCCAGTCTCCTAACCTTGTCATTCCATCCCCATATTCAGATAAAAAAAAAATGGTCCTTGCTTCATCCCCCTTTCTGAAAAGTGTCCTTCTGCAGAAACATTGATTGAGACAAAAAGCGTCAGTACTGTCCCTGGGCTCCCTCACACACCCCAGCTGGGTCAGGAACAGGGGTCCCTCATTGCCCACTCAGCCACTAAGTTCCGACCATGGTCTTAGGGATCTCAGCCCCATTGTGGCTGGGCTTTCCTCTTTCCCCTGGGTCCTCAAGCTTCCTCAGTGCTCTCCCCTCCTTTCTAGTGTCTTTCGGTCCCTTGCTGCATCCCCCCAGTTTCCTTCCATGGCCTCAAGTCTCCCTCATTTGCCTTCCATGATCTTGGGGATTTTAGTTGCACTCTCCATTTCCCCCCACAGTCACAGAGGTCCTTAATTCACACCCCATGGCTCTTCAGGGCACCTCTTTCCCCACCATGGGCTCAGAGTTCCCCTCTTTCACTCTCAGTGGTCTCAGGGAACTCCGCAGTGCTTCCCTATGCCCCCCATGGTCCCAGGGCACCTCAGCAGATTCTCGTGCTGATGGCACCACTGCCTTTGCCCTCCTCAGTCCAAGCTCAGGTCCAAGCCCTAGGAAGGTGATGGATACAGGAGAAATGGCAGGATGGGGGCTATTGATGCTGTGGGAAAGGAGAGGCAGTAAATTCACAGGATTCCACAGAGAGGTCAGGTTCTGGACACAAATAGCACTATCACACCCCACCTCCAAAGGGACGAAGGTGGCAGATCCATGCCACCAGTGCCCCACCAGCAGCCATGGGGGAGCACAGAAGGTGGCAGCATCAGGGATTCATCCTGGAGTACCTGGGTCACTGAGAGCTGTGGCACATGGGGTCACACAGAGTGATGGTGCAAGGTGGCAGAAGTGTATGCATGAGTGCCAGAAAAGGGAAGAAAGTCTATTTTTTTTTTTTTTTTTAATCACGAGTCTTGCCTTAAAGTACTGACACCCTTCCCCAGCACTTTTCAGTGTGGCTGAGGCAGTGTGTGCACAAGGGAGAGGGTTTCAGGGTGCATCCCCAGTTCCAAGTCCTGCAAAGGAGCAGGAAAGTGTCACAGTCAGACCTTGGCCAGGAGAGGATGAAGGGTCCAAGGTACATTTTTCAGCTCTAGGGGCTTCTCACAAATCCACTGGTACTTATGCCCCGGTGCACTCCATGTACTCCATGTTATGCCCCTAGGGCCTGACAGCGAGCATTCTGCACTGTAGAGAGATGGTATGTCATCATCCTGACTGTGGACACCTTTTCCCATTGGTACCATCTGGAGAAATGGCATCTCCTTATCATGGTTAGAGGTCAGGTGCTTGTGTTAAGGGTCGCTGCACTTACCTGTACTGAGAAATACGTTTTCTCCTGTCACGTGATGCACCAGTCCAGTAATAGACATTGTACTCCTGCATGAAATCATGGAAGAAGAGAAGCTGATGACCACTTAGCATGTGCCACATGACCAGCACCCACCTTATGCCGTGGAGTCCTGGCACCAATCGTGCTCAACCCCACAGTCAGTCAGTCAGCCTGGTAACCCAGAGGTCACAGTGCCATCCAGCACCTCCACAGATACCTCTGCCACTGTCCCTGCCATTGCTCATTTTCTCCTCTGGTGCTTCAGTTCCCACTTCCCCACACTCTGTACCGATACCTGCCCTAGTTGCCAGACGTCTAGTGGCCAGGCGTTTGGGGCCAGCAGCTGAGCTTCTTCACTTTTGCAGTAACTAAGGCTGTCATAACAGCTCTTCTTTTCAAATGATAGGAAGAGGCACCTGCTCTTGTAGAGCACCCAGCCATCAGGACAGCAGTCTGGGGGAAAGGCACATCTCAGATGCTTCCACAGAGGATCATGGGGGCCCAACCTGGCTGGAATGAGTCCCCATGTTTCCCCAGCAGCACTATTGCCCACCTTCCCTATCCCAACACAGCCTGACCTGTGTTCAAGCAGGCAAGCAGGCTGGTCATGATGCTCTGAGTGGTGTTGAGCTTCTCCTGCACCTCCTGCATCTCCCTCCTCAGTGCAGTCAGCTCCTGCTTGGTGTCCCCCAGCTCCTGCCTGGTGTTCCTCAGGTCCAGATGGCTGCTGTTTCCCTCACGCCATGCTCGCTGCAGCTCTGCTCTGGCCCACGCCAGCTCCAGACGTGTCTGCTCCAGGTTCTGCTCCTGTGCTCTAATCTCCTGTGACAGGCGGTCACGCTCGGCCTCGTGCTCAAGGGAGGTGTCCTGCAGGCTGCGGGTCACCTGCCAGTCTGGGGACAAGGCAGGTGAGCTGGTAACCCAGATTGGACAGTCCCAGGTGAGATGGGACAAGCCCAGGCAGGGGGATGTGGGAGCAGCCCTGCTCAGGAAATGTGGTGGGCATGTCCAGGGAAGGGGAGGACAAGACAACAGCAAAGATGGCAAGAAGGGATAATGGAAGGTGATGGAACAGCAATGAGCAGAAAAAGAAAGGCAGTTGGAGGTAATGAGAGGTAATGGAAAGGGTAAAGTAAGATAATAGGAAGCAAATTATGAAGGCAAGTGGAGGGGAAGGGGAAGGATAGCTACATGAAGGGGAAGTGAAGGCCATGTGAAGGAAAGAGAAGGCAGCCAGGGGCAATGGGAATCAAGGCAGTGGGAGGCAGTGGAAAGGGAAATAGAGGCTAATAGGAAGCAATATGGGAAGACAAATTGAGGGTAAGGAGAGGAGAGGCAAAGGGAAGGGGAAATGAGGGCCATATGAAAGGAAGAGAAAGCAGTGGGACGGTAGATGGAGGGCAGTTTAAGGTGGCCGAGCAGGAGGCAGCAATCAGTTCTGGACCACTAGCCTCCAGGCACAGCTGCATGTACCATCCACCACCCAAAGAACCCCCAGCAGCCTGGCCCTTATCCAGCTCCAGCCCAACTCTCCATGTTCTTCCCCATCCCCCAAATGACTCCCCTTCCTGCCCTCCTCATTCTGACTCACAGCAAGTGCCCAGGGCCACGGTGGCCACCAGCAGTACCAGAATGGCTGCTAGCAGTCCTGCGGGGATGCGCCAATGCCGGGGCCAGTGATCTGCAACAGATGAACATCCACAGCCATCACCCTATGGTCCCACTGCCACCACCCTTCTCTTACTCCACACTGAGGCACCCCCATGACGGTGGCCATGGTCAGGATCTCACCTGGTCTGGTTTCCTCAAGCACTGGCCCCAGCTGCACGTTCTCATAGGGGCTGTCATCCTCATCGGGGTCTGTGGGACAGGGAAGCTGAGGGGACGTGGCAAATTTCAGGTCGGCGTAGATCACACTCTGGGCCATATGGACGGGCTGCTTGATGGCCCTGTCAAGCTCCTGCTCTGCTGCCCTTGTCCCCTCTCTCGGGGCTCCAAAGGAGAAGTGTGGCTGATTTTTGCAGAAGCAGAAGTTTGCCCCTGGGGGCGTCAGGCAGGAGGTGGAAAACACAGCAGCAGGCAACTGGTGCTCTGCCATTGGGCCAATGACACCATCATCCTGTCCCTTTCCACGCCCTGAAACTGCTCAGGGTCCCCTGAGATGGTGGTGAGGCACTGCAGCTTGGGGTTGGGGTGCTGGGTAGAGCTGCAGGTGACCCCAATACATCAGAGTAAAGCAGAGCTGGCTTCCATGCAGGAACAAACGGCTCAGGGACTGGGTCCATCATGGATGGAGGTTCCCCCTCTCTGTGCTTTGCTCTAGAGCCTGAGCATCACTGTTGTGTGGAGATGTTTGCCCTAATGCCTAAAAGGGATTCACACGTTGCAATGTGAGCTCTTGCTCTTTTCCCCTTCTCCTGGCCATGTCTCTTCACTCTGCCAGCAAAGACACCACAGGGGACTGTGCTCCACACCTCAAAGGGTCATGATAAATGGCCTCCATTGCTCATCCCTCACCCCCCGACCACTGCTTCCACCTCCACAGGCAGGTCAGGTGGCCTTGGCAAATCCCTCTGTGCTCTGTGCAGCCATCACTATGTTCTCCCTGGCTCTGGACCAGCATCTGGACCAGACCTTCATCTTCTTCCTGGGCATTGGATGAGAGCTGCTCGGTCTTCCCTTTTTCTTACTTCTTCCTACCCCATTTGAAGCTGGCTATTATTTGTGCCTTTTGTTCAGTGATGGAGGGCTATCTCTGCTCTTGCAGATGTGATGTGGTTTGAAAATACTGTGTTCCCCCAGCACTCCTGTGTACAGGTGTGCGCAACTGGTCTGAACCCTGCCTTCAGTAGAGATGCTGAGAGGGTGGAGACTGGGACTGAGGACAAGATGCTGAGGCTGTAGTGCAGGGAACAGAAGGCAAAGCAGGTGCCATTGCTCTTTGCATATCTCAGGAGAGTTGGAATTAAATAGCACTAGTGCTTTTTAGCATCTTTGTCAGTGACATGGACTGCAGGATTTGAGTGCACCCTCAGCAAATTTGCAGATGACACCAAACTGTGTGGTGCAGTTGACACACCAGAGGGAAGAGATGCCATCCAGAGGGACCTTGACAGGCTTGAGAGGTGGGCAGATGCCAACTTCATGAAGTTTAATATGGCCAAGTGCAAGGTCCTGCACCTGAGTCATGGCAACCTCAAACACAGATTCAGGCTGGGTGGAGGGTGGCTTGAGTGCAGTCCTGCAGAGAAAGATTTGGTGGTGTCAGTGGATGACAAACTCAACATGAGCTGCCAGTGTGCAATTGGAGCCTAGAAGGCCAACTGAATACTGGGCTGCATCAAGAGAAGGGAGAAGGGAGGTTATTTTGCCCCTTTACTCAGCTCTGGTAAGACTCCAACTGTAGTACTGTGTCCAGTTCTGAGACCTCAAAATAAGGACATTGAGACACAAACATGATTAGGGGAGGGACACAAACATGATCAGAAGAGTGGAGCAATTCTCTTATGAGAACAGGCTGAAGGAGTTGGGGTTGTTCAGCCTGGAGAAGAGAAGGCTCGGGGGGGACTTCATAGTAGCTTCTCAATACCTGAAGGAAACCTACAGAAAGGATGGGGTAGCACTTTTTAGTAGGGTACAGGATGGCAGGACTAGGAGTAACAGATGCAAATTGGAAGAAGGGGGATTCAGGCTGGAGACAAGAAAGAAGTTCTTTACTGTGAGGGTGGTGAGACACTAACAGGTTGCCTAGAGGGGTTGTGGATGGCCCCTCCCTGTAGTGTTTAAGGCCAGGCTGGGTGAGGCATTGAGGAACCATGAGGAACTACACAGGGCTGTTCCCAGGGAAAGGCGCTCCTGTGTCCAGGACGGCCCTCTTCCTCCCCCATTTTTTCCTGGCCCAGAGATGTGGGACAATCCTTGGTTTGTCACTGCTCTGACTTCAGGCCATGCTGCCCTGGCTCTGCACTGGCCCAGGGGGACCATGAGCACCTTCAGAGTGCGGGAGGGGTTGGGCCAGTGGTGCTGAGACCAATAAAGAAGGTGCTGGTCCCCACAGCTGTGCCTCGCTGGTCCCATCTGCTGCATCTCAGAGTAAACTTCTGCTTCTGCAGACATTGGCCCCACTTCTCCTTTGCACTCCTGAGGGACAACTTGACCTACAAGCAGCAGAGCCACTCCATAAAGGCATCCTGAGAGTAGGGTGTGAGTCAGCAAGGCTCAGGAATTGCCCAACTCTTGCCGCCATGGCTCAGAGCATGGTTTATGCTGACCTGAGATTTGCCAAGGTGATGGGGGGCCGGAGCACGGCCAGTCAGGCATTGGAGGCAGGTGAGAGCCCGCTAGATCCCCCTCCATGCTGTTCCTACCATGCCTGCCTCAGTGGGCTCAGCTGTTCTCCCCTGCCTTCCTCCGACAGCCCTGGGCATGGATGGCACCGAGAGCCCCTATGAGAACACACAGCCAGCACCAGCAGGACAAGATGGGGATGGGGACCAGCCTGGACCAGGTGAGAACCCATCTGGAGCACAGAGGACGTGGGGAGGTCCTGGCATGGGGAGTGGGTGGTGTTTCAGGGTGTTACAACCACCATTCTTGAAGAGAGGAAGCACCCACACAGTGCCACCTGTGCCATCATGCTACCACCCTGCTGCCAGCAGGCGGGAGGGATGGGGACTACCAGGGCTCTCCCTGCTCAGTGCCAGCTGGTGATGCCTCTGGTTCATGGTGTCTTGCAGGGCTCTGGTCCAGGTGGTGGTGCATCCCTGTGGGGCTACTGGCAACCTGCCTGCTCCTGCTGGTGGCCACTGTGGCCCTGGGGGCTTGCTGTGAGTTGGGGGAATGGGTACTTGTGGGGCTGGGGGTGGCTGGAAGGTATGGGGAGGGGGAGGCAGCCTGGCTGGTATGGGTACTGTGGGTACACACAGTGTGGGGGTGAATGGAGGCATGCCCGTGCATGCTGTTCATGCCCATGAACAAGCTACCCTGCCACAAGCTACCTTGCATCCCTCACACATCATGGGTTATTTCCCTTCCTTTCCATCACCCCGCTTCACCACCTCATTCCACACTTCTGCTCCTTCCCATTCCCTTCCAGGTGTTGCCCGGTCTCCTATTGCTGCACCCACCCTGCCCCCTGCCCTCTCTGCTCCTTCACCCTGTCCTGCCGTGCCCTGCTCTCACCTGACAAGTCCTCCCCATCCCATCCCCTTCCCTGCCTTGTCTTTCCCATCCTTTCCCACCATTCATGGACACCTCCCTGCCTTACCCTGCCTGTCCTACCCACCCCAGGCAGGGTCAGTCCACACCCCCATACTCAGGCTTTCCCACCCAGATGACCCAGCTCAAGTGGTACTGTCCCATCTGGGTGCCTCAGCTCAACTGCCTTGTCCCCAGACTGGCAGATGACCCGCAGCCTGCAGGACACCTCCCTTGAGCACGAGGCCGAGCGTGACCGCCTGTCACAGGAGATTAGAGCACAGGAGCAGAACCTGGAGCAGACACGTCTGGAGCTGGCGTGGGCCAGAGCAGAGCTGCAGCGAGCGTGGCGTGAGGGCAACAGCAGCCGTCTGGAGCTGGGGAGCTTGAGTGCCGAGCTGAGACGTGTCACGGGGGTCCTGGGGAAGACAGAAAAGGAGATGCAGGAAGTGCAGGGGAAGCTCAACAGCAGCGAGAACACCGTCGCTATCCTGCGCTCCTGCACGGCCATAGGTAGGGGCAATGGTGGTGTAGGGACTGGGTGCCCCAGAGGATTGGCACCCCTTTGTGAGAGCAGTGCCAGGCCTTTTTTTGCCACATGGAAGGGATGAGGTGGTTTAAATGCTGAATCACAGCATCACAGAATGGCTGGGGCTAGAACGGACCTGTGGAGATCACCTAGTCCAACCCCCCTGTCAGAGTGGTTTCTCCTGCAGTAGGTTGGACAGGAACCTGTCCAGTTGGGTTTTGAATGTCTCCAGGGATAGAGACTCTGCCACCTCTTTGGGCAGCCTGTTATAGTGCTCTGTCACCCTCATCATAAAGAAGTTTCTCCTCATGTTTAGATGCAACATGAGCCCATCACCTCTAAGCTATGCCTGTAGCAGAACCTGAGCCTGAGCCTGTGATGTCCTTTGGGGAGATTCAGGGCTGTTCCCAGCTCCACCCAGGGTGTCTGCAGCTGAACAAGTGCCTGAACTCTGCCTCTGCCCCCAGATTGCTGTCCTTCAGGCTGGCTGCTCTACAGGGGCAAGTGCCTCTTCATCTCATCGGAGAAGAAGACCTGGGAGGACAGCAGAGATGAGTGTGAGAAGAAATATTCTCAGCTCCTGGTCACCAAATCCTGGAACCGCTGGACTGTGCCGGTAGGATGATGAGAGAGCTGAGGGCAGGAGAATCCAGACCTGGGCCCCTCGTGGTGGGCAGCATTACTCTGGGGGGCCCTGAGCTGATAGAATATCAGTGCAAGGCTGATGCCTGGAGGTGGTAGACATGTGGGAGAGAGCCTCTGACATCCCTGCCTCCTGCCCAAGCTGTAGCATGGCAGCAGGACCATTATCTGTCCTGCCATGAGGATCTCCAGTTTCAGGAGCTCCTCAGCTCTGACCACTCTGTAAACACTGTTGCACATAGGTGTGATGGAAAAGCCACTGAAAGGCCCTGTTTTTCCTTTCCTAGACCTTCCTGAAGAATGCGGACATCCCATACTGGATCGGGCTGCAGAAGAGCAGCTTCCCCTGGTATGCCTACGGCTGGCTGGAAGAAGAGGACCCAGAAGGAGTTGAGGGAGTCTCTGATGCCTGGTTCTGGGTGGACGGCTCCCTTTATGAAAGGTAACCCAACAGTACAGCCTCTTCCCAAAACTCTCACTCCTCCAGCATGGCTTTAAGAAGAGTTTTAAATCCCAGTGTCAGTTCCTGGCACAAAGAGCATTGTAGGAACTGAGGCTGAGGAGAGGTGGCAGCTGTGGTGGGATGAGATGCTTGGAGGCTGTGCAAATGGGTAACCAAGGCTCAGGTGAGGCATGTGGAGGCAGGTGGGAGTGAAATGGGCAAAAGAAACTGCAAGTTTTATTTGGGGTCTAGAAAAAAGAATCACCACCTCTATCCACCATGTGCCTCCCTGCTCCCTTCTAGAGGGGAATTTGTGCCTTCTCAGCCTCAGAAAGTCCTGGGGCTCCTCCCTCCCACGTGCACCCCTTCCCCAGCCCACCACGGCTTCCTCTTGTGGTGTCTGGGGTCAGTGGGGAGGAACAGACCCATCTGGCTGGGTGATAATTGCCTAGACCCTGCCTGCTGCTGACCCCTTCATCCTCAGTTCTGCTTTGGGGGGCTGCAACCCACCTGGACCCAAGGCCCAGGGCAGCTCCTCTGTTTGCCCACATGCCCTTGGAGGGGACCAGGATGCTGCAGGGATGAAATATCTCCAACAGCAAGTCTGAGATAGAAGCAGAGAGGAGTCTCAAGGGAGTAATGAATGATGTAAATCCGTTTGCAGAATGGTCTCTCAGCCTGCCTGGGGAAGGGCAGGGACGCTTTGTCCAAGGCCTCCAGCCTGTGAAACCAGCAGGGGTGGACTGGGTGATCCCTCCTTCAGCTGCAACTTCCAGCATCTCCTAATTGTGTTGTTTCCCTATCCAGGCCATGGCAGGCAAAGTCAAATGGGTCCTGTGCTGTGATAAGCCGTGGGAACATCAGACCTGCCCAGTGTGCCACTGATGAGGACCTGAACCTCTGGATCTGTGAAAAGGCGGCGGGACCCAGCTCCCCTTTCATGTGACAATGGCCTTGGCACAGCTGTGGTGAGTGTACCCATGTCAATCCCTGCCAAGCCCTGGGGTCCATGAGGTCTGAATAGACAGCCTGTGGCACATTGACCCTCTTCCTTGAAAAAGGATAGACAGTGCTGGATGGAGTCTTTCTCCATCCCTTTGCTTTAATGGCAGCAGCTCAAGAGACACACTTGAGACATGGTGCAGCAAAGGGACAAGCTGAGGGAAACCCCTTTGCCCTGCTGTGTGTGTGGGAGGCCAGGCAGCTACTCACCCTGATCCCCCTGCCTCCCCTTGCAGCACCTGCAACCCGCCTACGCTTCAGCCTTTCTGCACTCCTGCCTGGGATGTCCCATCCACACCAGCAACACACAGACCTCTGCCCTTGGGCTGCCAAAGTCCTGCCCAGGGATGCTCAGGCATCACAAGGGTTGGGGGAGGTGTCAGCAGCCATTTTCCCCCCCAGCTGATGTGCTTTAGCAGTGCTATATGGGTGCTGCATCCCAGACCCACACCTGTACAGGGTATGCCTGAACACTGTGTGATGGGGAGCCTGGATGGGGCCGCAGAGAAGAAACAGAGTCCTTCAGCCATGCAAGGTGTCCAGCAAGGGGTGAGCTGTGCTACTGGGAACTTGGGGAAGCCCTGCCAGGTCCCCACAACTACAGCAGGGACTTTCTGCCTGGCTTGGACACAACTTTCAGGCTACCCAGCAAGAAACATCCTCGGGTTCCCAGGAAGAAGCTGTGACCAAAATCAGCCAGCACCTGTACTGGTCTGCTGGTGCTCAGGGGATATTTTTTTTTTTTTCTTCGTGCTAATTAGAAAGCAGAGCAGTGACCTTTAGGACTGAACGCTATGGTGGTGCCTTTCAAAAGCAAAAGCAGCTCTCTGGCACTTGCAGTGGAGTGAGGCTTCAAAAGGCAAGTCATCAGGACTTTAAATAGTTACTGCACACGTGCGCATGCGAGGACCAAGCAAAATAGCCCTGATGTAAGACTGCAGCCAGGCCTGAGCAGAGGAAGTCATGCTCAGCCAGGCGAAGTCTTTCTCCGTTTATTATGGGGCTGTGTGTACCATATAAAGTTAATTAATTGCTATGTGAACTAGCTCGCTTGAGGAGCTAAAGGGTGTTCAAAGCAAGCTTTTTGGAGGTGGCACGTGTCACTCCTCTGCTTTGTCCGCTGGCTGAACCCACTTTGTAGCAATAAAGAGACATATCTCGCCCGCTCTTTGCCTCCTTGTGTACCACCGCAAACCACAGGCCCAAGAGCATGAACCTGAAGAACCTAAACAATAAATGAGAATTTGGCAGAAGTCATTTCAATGAGATGGTCACATTGGTGCCACTGAGATTTTGGACTGAGCCAGGCTCTCTCGAAGTCCACCAGGGGGTTCTTGGAAGTCCCCAGGATAGCCCACACAATCTTTTGGGGCTGAGTCCCCTTTGTACATCCAAGAGACAGAAGCCCAAGTCGCTAGGACATTCAAATTTTATTGAACACTTTAAATAAGCTGGGTATATTATTACTAGCAATTATTATTAATAATAAAAAACACAAGAAGTTCTGCATTCACCAGTGCATTGTGCGGGAGGGAGGAAAGCAGGCTCCCACCCTTGCCAGAGGGTGGGAGCGATCCCCATTGACCCCCTTCCCCCCCCGTGGTGTCAGAATGGCACCCCATCCCCTCTGACAGCACACCCCACTCCTGCCCCTGAGTGCCAGGGGGGATGTGAGGAGCCATGCCAGCTCCACAGTCAGCCCATGGGCGTGCAAGTACAACTCCAGGGCTGGCTGGCTGTCCTCCACTGTGCACTGCCCTCCTCCCAGCCCAGGGAGGAACTGGCCCCACTCCCCATGCTGGTGAGAAAGCGTCAGGACACCCATCAGCCCAACAGGGATCCCCAAAACACACATACACACACATTGATCCCTCTGCCCCAACCCCAGACCCACTCACTCCCCCAGCTTTGGGGGATGCTGTAGAGGGGTGTGTTTCCCCAGTTCTCCCAGGGGAGCAGGCTCATTGCACACCCCTCTGCGAGAGCCCTCAGGGAAGGGGGAGATCTGTTACCCAAGGTTTGAACCCCAGGGGTCCCACTTGGTGCAGTGCTGGCATATGCTGAGGTGGGGGTGTTATTGCACTTCAGACCCCAGTAGGGACCCAGACTGCGCTGGGGGCTCCCTACAGATCCCCCTGAAGCCAATCCTGGCGTGATGGACTCTCAAATGTCTGGGCAAAGCCATGTCAGACACAGCACGGGGCAACGCTGCCACTGGTGCAAGAACAGACCACAGGGATGTATGGGGCTCCTGCCTCTGTGGGACGGGGGTCCAAGGGGCAGCTGGACAAAGCCCTGCTCCCCAAGGATCCCTGGCACTAGGACTGCGCCTCTGGTAGCTTCAGGCTGGGCTCCGCCAGCACTGGCCCCAAGGCTTTCTGGTGGTGGCCCTGGTCATGACAGAGGCTCTTGGCCTCACAGTTGAGGTTCTGGTAGTGGGGAGGGCTGGGTGCTGGTCGGTGGCAGACAGAGGCGAAGCTAAAGGGCCCCGGGCAGCAGCCAGGGCAGGGCAGCACCTCGTCCTGCTCCATTGAAGTGCTGGAGCTGTGCCCAGGCAGCATGGCCGCCAGCTCCGTCCGCTCCAGCGCCACCTCGCAGGAGATGCTGAGCTCGGAGAAGCTGTGCTCCAGCCTGCTGTCCCAAGGCAGGGGTTTGCTAACCACCACGTGGTTGTTGTTAAAGAGGAGCCCATTGGGGGCCCAGGGCTCTGGCTGCCATGACTGGGCACCCGAGGAGGCTGTGCGGATGAAGTTGCTGTTGCGGGGTGGTGGTGGGGGCTGTGGGGGCTCAGGCTTGTTGAAGCTGCAGTCCATCTGCTCCTCTGCCCGGGGGCTGGCAGGGGAGGCTGGTCCCCAAGCTCGGGGTGGGCGGAGGGCAGGGGCCTGGGGGTTGTTGTCATGATGGGGGGACCCTATGCCCAGTGCCAGCCCCCCACGGCGGGGCAGCTCAGGGGAGGCGGGCAGCGAGTGGCACTTGCGGGGGCTGGTGGCAGGGGCTGAGAAATCACACTGCACCTCCACAGTGGGCTCGGGTGTCACTGGGGTGCTGAGCTGGAGGGAGGCTGGGGGGGGCAGGTCGAAGGTGAGCGAGATGACCGACTTGCTGGGTGTGTCAAAGAGCTTGATCTTGCCCCCCTTCAGGTCCTCACGCTGGGAGAAGGGGTTGATGCGGGGGGACGCCTCCTTGGTCCTGGCCCCGCCATAAGGCTCCGGTGTCCGCAGCAGGGCGGGCAGTTTAGGGGAGAACATGTCGGACTGGCTGCGGGACAGGCGCTGGTCCGGCTGCAGGTGCTGGGTCCCCAACTCACGCAGGGGTGACTGCTCAGCACAGCTGGATGCCTTCCTGGCTACCCCTGGGCACAGGAGCAGGTTACTGGCCACCAACACCTCTAGGTGTGGGATGCCAGGGGGAACTGGGCATGCAACAACCCAGGGGTGAGCCCATCCTGATCCCATTCTGAAGACTGCATGCAACCCTTGTCTATGTCCCTGATGGCTGCTTGGGGACACCCCACATTCCCCCTCTATGCTTCCCCCAGGCTGTCCACCTACCATTGAGCGTGGTTGCCATTCCAGGCATGGTGGGCAGGCTCTCCCCACCGCTGAAGAAGGTGGCCCTGGTGCCCTCGGGAGCTGGCTGGTGCTGCAGGACACCCTCCAGGCACTGTGTGATTTCCAGGAACGAGGGGCGGGAGGTGGGCTCCATCTGCAGGCAGAAGGGGTTACTGGTGAGCTCTGTGCCCTGACCAGTGCCGCAGGGAGCAAAAGCAGCTCCCTGCCACCCTAACAGTGCAGGCAGGGAGCTGCCCACCCCCCTACTGAAGTGAAGATGCTCACACTGCAGCAGTGGAAAGCCAGCTGGAGGAAGGTCGCTGGGCAGTCAATTCCCACCATGGTGCGGAAAGCGGTGACATCCAAGCCAAAATCCTGTGCCAGGGAAAGGAAGATGAGTGAGGCTGTGTACCCTGGGGCATCACTTGGTCCCTGGAGGACCTTGTGTTGGTTGGGACCCCCTTCCTGCACTGACTATGATGTAGATCTGGAAGGACGTCAGCTGGGACACAGCAAGGGAAAAACCTGGGGTCACCCCAAGTTGCAGCAAGATTGGTAGATGCCGGGACACTAGCCCCTCCCATTCTTTGCCTGAATGCCATCCCCTTCTCTCACCCAGGCTAATTCCAGGCTTCAAGGACAGGTAAAGCACATCCCTCCCCGGGGAGCACTTGCTGCCAGGAGAAATTTGGGACACAGGACTCCTGCCTGGACATGAGGGGCAGATCCTGCCCAGCCTGGCAAGATGGTCCTGCTCATCTGGAGAAGTTATTCTCAGCTATGTCACTGCTGCCCTCCCTTCCCATCCCTGTCTCCACATTCATCCCAGGAAGTCACCTCTGTGCGGGGTAGGTAGTCGGGGTCAGCAGGGATGCGCGCAATGATCTCACACAGGATGATGCCGTATGCAAACACGTCAGCCTGCAGAGCAGGGAGTCATTGAAAGAGCCTGCAGCCCCAAGGCAATGAACCACCCTCATCTGAACCTACAGCCACCCTCTCCTCCTCATGGAGCTGCAGCAGCCGCCCTGCCACCTCTCCACCAGAGTTTCTTTCCTCCATGTGCCCCTTGACCCTCATGGATACAAATCCTGCAAGCTGCCAGTGGCACAAGCTTGGAAAAAGCATCACAAGAGACAAATGTGGAATCTTACCTTCTCATTGTAGATCTCCCCTCGCAGCACCTCAGGCGCCATCCAGTATGGGGATCCCACAACAGCCAGTGGTTCCTTATCACTGCCCTCACTGAGAGACATAGTGGGACATTAAGGTCAGCTTCTCCACCTCTCATCTTCATGCTGGAGCAGCCCAAATCACAATCTCCACCTCCATTCCTAGGCTATGCCTCCTCCACACATCCCACACACTCTTCTCTCCCCACTCACACCACCCTGGACTCCATCCCCACCCAGCCAGCCTCAGACATGCCCATTTATCCCCAAGACCCTACTGTGACAGATCACCCTCACTGCCCCTCATCCTTGTCCCTCTGGCTACATCCTCAATGCCCATCTCTCCCCATTTCCTCTAAACCCCTCACTCCAGGGATGGGGATGGACACTGCCCATGTACCTGTAGGTGGGGATCTTCTCTGCCAAGCCAAAGTCACCCACTACAGCAGTGTAGCCATTGGCCTCGCAGCGCACCAGGCAGTTCTGGGGGCACAGAAGGACCCATGTCACACCGACCACACCAACCCCACCTCACCAGTCATTGTTACCAGGATGTCCCCATGAAGCACAGCTTCCTGTTGCCTGGCCAGACATGCAAGGGCCAGCAACATGGGTATGTGACAAGGAGGGCAATGAAACACTTTGGAGCAACCCATACCTTGGAGGTGAGGTCACGGTGGAATATGCCTTTGGAGTGCAGGTAGCGTAGGCCACGGGCAATGTCGAGGGCCAGCTTGACACGCATGGACCAGGAGAGTGGCACAGGGCTGTCCAGCAGCTGCTCCAGGTTCCCACCATTGATGTACTGATGGGAAGAACCAGGTCATTGTACCACTGCACCTCCCCTCTCCC
This sequence comes from Turnix velox, assembly GCA_013400935.1. NCBI lineage: Eukaryota > Metazoa > Chordata > Aves > Charadriiformes > Turnicidae > Turnix > Turnix velox. The sequence continues at coordinate 45,083 of VZTY01026202.1, forward strand.
TCCCATAATGCTGGATGCCCATCTCACCAACCACCCCATGGCACAGTTCCCCAGTACTTCTTGCCCAGCACAAGTGTCATGGGCAGAGAAGGCATCAACATAGCTGTCACCATTCCCTCCCCATGCCTGCAGGAACACCAAGACTCACAGCTGTCACCCCGCTCTCACCTCCGTCAGTGCATGCAGCTGTCCCTGGTGCACACACACCCCCATGAACCTGCAAGACAGAGGGGATCAGAGGATGGCTGTGCTAGGGACCAGCCCCCGCAGCTCACTTAATACTGGTTGTAGCTGGGGAAAAAGGAGGGCAACAGGCAGGGTAGCAGGTCCTACCTGAGGATGTTGGGGTGCGAGAGGCGGTTCATCAGCTGCACCTCCCGCAGCATGTTGCCCCGGTTGCTGGTCAGCTTGTTCATTTTCAGCACCATGATCTGCCCTGACTGGCGGTGCCGCACCTGGAGGAGGAGGGAGTGCAAGGGAGGCTGAGCCACACGTCTGTGCTGCACCCCTGGGCACCAGTCTCAGCTCAAAAGGCAGGAGCTGAGCACCCCACAGACCCAAGGTGTGAGACTGATAGGACTGAAGGAGGGTCTCCCATCACAGCAGGACCTCAGTGTGGACAATGCATATCCCCTGCTGTCTCCAAGGTACCTCACTTCTGCTCCCCCACCATGCCATGCTGCCTAGAGTTACAGCAGTAGCTCATCCACACCGTGACCTCCCAGGCTTGCAAAGGATTGGGACACACCAGGGATTGCTTTTTCAGGTCAGTACAACCCAGACAGATCATATCAGCACAGGACAGGGAACAGAGGGGGCACACTGCCCCCTAAATCAGCTCTGGGGGTGGCCAGTACTGGCCCAGTGCATGACCCCAGCTTGGTGGGGCACAGTGCTTGGACAAGGCTGTATATTTAGCTGGACCAAGCCTGACGCTGTCATGCAAGCTGGGGGCCTGGTACCCTGCCAGGAACAGCAGCTGGGAAAGTGGCCAAGCACGGACACCCCTGTCCTTCTGCAGCCCCCACTGGTGTGTCCAGAGGGAAGGAAGACCATGGGATCCCCTGTTCCAGCACCACAGCAAAGGTGAACAGGCACTGAGGGTCCCCTTCTGAGAGGGTGCTGGGGGTGGGCCAGGATCCCCCTGGAACAGCAGCTGGTGGAAGTGAAACAACCTGGATCCCGGCTGCTCCCCAGCAAACACTGAGCTGAACACGGAGGGACAGGCATTCCTCGGCACTGCCGTCAGCTCACTGCTCTTCTCCTTTTTAGTCAATGCTGGTGGAAGCCACTGTGCTGGTGCCAACCCCTGGCACATTGCACACCCCCTGCTTTTGCCTTGGGGATTGTCTCCCCGAGCAAAACACAGAGGGCTGGCTGGAAGCAGAGTCATCTGTGCTCCCATGTCCTGCTGGCCTGGATCACAACAGAGTCCCCGTCCTGATCACAGCAGGAAAAGGTTGGCCTTTCTTCCCACTCCACAGCTGGCACTGCTTTGGGGAGCTGTTGTCCTGGGGTGCACATTGAGATGGGGACCCATCTACTACCCAGCTACTCAAGGGATGGGCAGCAGCTCCTCTGCACCAAAGACTCTATAAGGGGGCAAAATGAGCCCTTTATAAAGATCACTCTACATATTTGGGTGCATCAAGGTGAAACTGGTGTCAGAAGGAGTGGAAAAGGCAACAGGCCTGAACCACCAGCTCACTGAGAGGCTCTGAATAATTCAGCAGCCCATGGGCTACTTGCTCTGGTTACACCTTCACCACCTTCAGTCATCCAGCCAGCAACCCTGTCCTGCAGGCAGGGACCATGTGGCAGCAGAGATCGGGAGGGAGCCTGGGCAAGCAAGGAGGGAAAATCCCAGACACCTGCAGCCATGGGTCCCTGTCACTGGGAGACGGGTTCCCCTATGTCTACTCCTTGCTGCATGCTGGACAAAGCCCCTGGACACAGGGAGACCCCATCACAGGGTGATGGTGCAATGTCTGATGTGGAGAGCATGACTCTGCCACCTCTGCATGCGCCCACGACACCCTATCTAATGGCACTCCAGGAACTCCTCCTCATGCCCACCGCTCTGCTCACCCCATTCCATCACTTGCTGCCAGCCCTTGTTCCTGGGAATTCCCTGCCCACATCTACACTAGCAGGGCAGAACAAGGGGTACTCCCACCATAACCCCATCATTGCTGCCTTCTCTCCATACCATCCCCGGGGGACAGCTGGAGGAAACACCATACACAGAAATGGGGGTCTCTGCCTGGCCTTGGTGGCTGTGTGGGCTCCCTGGCCAAAGCAGGGTGAACAAGGTCATTTTTTTCCATTCCAGCTCCTTGCAGAGCCAAGGACTAAGGGAGACAGAGCATGGATGAGGCCAATGGGAGCTCCCCCCAGCTTCATCCAATCCCTGGAGCTGGGTGCTGCTCAGCAAAGCCCTGTGCTCCCAACCCCAGGCTGCCTGGTGGCAGCACTGCCTTCCCTTCCCTTCTTCCCACCTGTGGTGGGGCTGGCAGGACTGGCTGGGTTGGTTGGGCTGGCACCAGCAGCTGCCAGGCACCAGGACCTGGCTTGACAATGCAGGGGATGGCTGTGGGAGCCCAGGCTCTGGCGCCACACACCCACATGGGAAGGCTGTCCGGCAAGCATGGCACTATCACTGGGTGGCCATGCACCATGGTGGGACTGGCCAGGTGCCCCTCAGAGTCAGGGAGCAGCCCCACAAAGCTGGGATGTGCCTGTGGCTTAATTCCTCCTTAATCAGCCTGCTGCCATCGCAATCGGCTGGGTCAGGTCCGAGTGCAGCCGCATGGCGTCTAACGCTGCCTTAATCCTGGAAGAGAGAGACAGCCTGGGGGAGGGAAGGTCCAGTGAAAGCCCCTTCCCTGAGATTTCTCCCAGGGAACACAGGAGCCCACAGCCAGCCTGGTTCCGCCTGGGTGCTCTGCTCCAGGACTCATCCCCAGGGGCAGGAAGGGCTCCAGGGGCTCCCAGGACAGCCCCAGCCTCATGCACATGTGGCACGACCTCCTCAAGGGCATTCAGCACCCTGAGCTCGTTTGCTGTCTCCCCTGCATGCTCCATGGATCCAGGAGACCCAGTAGGGAAGGTGTTATGGTCCCTTGGGCTTCCAAACAGCCTCCCACATGCGTTCACCAGTTCACCCAGTTCAGCCGGGTGCGAGCACCAGCCAAACCCTTCAGAAGCAGACAAAGCAGAGGGAGCAAGCCAGGGCCCTAGATGAGACTCAGCTCCCTTTCTAAGGGGGTTTCCTTCCCCTCCTCCATCCAGGAAAGGCATCAGGCGGGAGAACCTCCCAGGGCAGGACCAGCGTCCCCCCCTCTGCCTCTCCTCTCTCCTTACTCTGGCATGGTGCCCAGGAATCCCAACGCATTCCCTGGAGCTGAGCTCAACCAGGCAGCCATGCTGGGGTGTGGGGGGGGCTTTGTGTGTGTGTGTGGGAACACAAGCCACCAGCCAGGCAAGCCCTGGCCCCTTGCTGATGCCCGCCAGCACTCTTAACAGCCCCTCCACCGGCTGCTTGACAGGGGTCCCACGGGGTGCAGTGGTGTGCTGGTCCCTATCCCATCTACTGCCAGCACCCGGGACTGGGGGGATGGGACAAGGCTGGCTGCGGCCCCAGCCTGGGCACAAGGGATCTGCGCTCTTTTAACAGCGGAAATTAGAGTCTTATTTAAAGAGCATGCTAATCAGAGAGAGCAGACGGCCTACTCCCTCCCCACCACCGGTGCTTTTGTCTAGACATGGGGTAAAGCCTCCTCACAAACCCCCAAACTGGGGGAGGTGTCTCAGCAGCCACTCTCTCCATCACCCCATGCTGGGGACAGGCTTGCTGGGACCCACACTGTGCACATCCCCTTGCCCCAGGACAGCACTGGCCAAGTCACAGCCATACAGGGACAGCATCTTACACCCTGGAGAGCCCATCTGGGAAAAATGGGGGGACAGGTAAAGGAGGCACCAATGCTGCCAGTGATCCCACAGCCTGAGCTCACAGGAATCTCAATAGCACAACAGGTTGTCTACTGGGTGGGACTGGAAAACCTGCTCATTGCATGGAAAGGGCAGTATGGGTCAAGAGGAAGCGAAAGGAGCAGGGCATGCTGCACCCACTCCTGATAAAATGCTTGAGCATCAGCAACTCTCACTCCTTTCCATGCTCATGGAATAGGCACCACAGGCATGGCGAGAGCTGGTATCACATGGCAGTGGCATGGCACTGCCAGCCCTCGCCGGCAGAGCCCGGAGCATACCCCGTGACAGGGCAGGAGAAGTGTTGGCAGGTCCCTAGCTAGTCAGCACAAGGTCTTTCCAGTGCCCGGGGCTGCTGAGTGGTGACAACAGGGACAAGGGCTGCTCCTGGCGTCGTGGCGGCGGCAGGCTGACCTCGGCAAATTCACTTCCTCCCCGCCTACCTCAGTTTCCCCCCATCTGTGCCATGCCACTCCACCCTCCTTTGTAGAACGAGGCAAGGTCCAGCAATGAAGGGCAGCAGATAAGAAGGGAGGCAGCTGTGTCATTAGTCGCGCCAGTGAGTTGGGAATAAATACAAAACCTCAAAAGCTGGTGGGACTTCTCCCAAACTCTGTCCATGCTGTGATCCACTGAATTCTTCCCTCCTCCCCGCTTCCACTCCCCTATCTCTGTGGAAATGGGGTTCCCTGAAAGGGAACATCTCAAGGGAGGATGTGCAATAGCAGGTCAGAGCTGGGTGAGCAAAGACCTCTGGATGCAGCCCTCGGGGGAGTGGAGCTGGGATGCTGCCCACAGCCCCGTGTGCCAGCTGTGGATCACACGTGGGATAGTAGAAAAGGGATAACACGGAAGAGATGCAACAGCGGTTTTGGGGTTGGAGAAAATGTCTGGCACAAACACACCCAGCTCAATCTGCTGTGTCTATTAGAGATGGGTACTGCTGGCTGCCATGACCGTGTAGCAGAGAAAATGGGTGGGCCCAGAGCTTCTGAAATCCCACAGAGAAAGGCAACAGGAATCAGTTGTTCCAGAGAGAAATGGCATAGCTCTGTAGCACAGCAGGAGACTGGCAAATCCCAGGGAAAAAGGCAGCTTTCTATTGCCCATGGTATCTTCTGTTCACTCAGGGAGCTTCCCAGAGAAGTGGCTGGAGAGGGATAAGGCCCAAGCCAGGGGCAAACTTGGGACAGTGAGGCTCAGACATGCTGAGTCCTTTGGCTTTAAGGCTGGGAGCAGTGTCAGATGCCTGTGCTGGGACCCCTTCACCCTGTCTTAGCTGCACACCAGGGCTGAACCACCTGTATGGAGACAGAGATCTCCTGGTCCCCTCCCTACCTCCCACACCCACCCAGGCTGGAATGAGGCAGGACCCAGAAGCCACAGGGAGAAGGGAGCCATCAGTGTCCATGGCCCTGCACAGCAAGAGCAAGAACAAGAGAGGTGGGAGGCAAATGGGTCTGGTGCTGCCCTGCCAAGCTTCAACCTCCTCGCAAGCTCAGACAGCCAAACCCCTGCTCAGATACCGGGCCCGCTCCACCATCCTGCTGAGATCTTGGAAGCAACCCACCGCATGAGCACAAAGCCCCATCTGGCCCCCTCCTGCCCCTGTCTCGTCTCTGGCATCCACAGACATTGGCTCTGGCTGCCCGAACCTGCTCCAACTCCCCCCAACCTCTGCTCTATCTCCCCCCAAAATCCTACATGGAAGTGGCCCTACAGGGACATGAACAAGGGGAGGGAGAAGGAGAGTTTTGTGGCTTCCATGGGGCTCAGGGAAAGACAAACAGCGAGGCAAGGAAAGAGTGTATGGTCTGGAAAGAGTGTATGGTCTGGCTGAGACATGAGAGCATCCATTATTTAAGAGCCACATCCATGCCTGACATTATTAAATGCCTCCCTCCACTCTGAGGTGCTCCGAGACAGAGATCAATAGCAGGAACCTGGCCAGTGGAGAGGCCAGAGTTCCACAGGGGCGGACAGGAGCATGGAGAGGAACCCTCACTGCATGCCTGCCACAGCAGGACCCCTCTACCATGGCAGCAAAGGAGACATATCTTGGAAGTCTACCACCTGAGGAGGAAATGGCATTGGGGCTGGAGAGGGACCCCAGGGTGCTGGTGGGATGTGGATGTCTGGTTGTGTTGCACGAGGGAGTGTGGTCCCACACAGAGGAACAAATCATGGGGACCCCAGTTAACCATGGTGGGAGGCAGTGATGGTCCTGCGCAGCCCAAAGATGGGGACAAAGCAGTCCTTGCCCAATGGATTGTGGCACCTTGAGTGACACTGAGAAAGAAAACAACATGCACGCACAAGACACTCCCCTTGAAACATGGAGAGGTGGTCAGTGGCAGCAGGGCAGGGCATGGTGCTGTGGGGGCTGGCGAGATAACATCACCACACATCTCCGTCATATCTTTGGGACCTCCAACTTCCACCCAAGCACCCCACAGCAGGGTGCGTGGGCCATGCACCTCTGTCCCTGCTCTAGTAGTCCCAAAAAGGACAGAGGACAAAGGCAGCTCCAAGTTTCTAGACAAGGACCTTTTCCAGAACTGCACCTAAAGCATCATTCTCATCCCCCAGACATGGTCACCTTTGGGAGGCTCTTGGGGGCATCCCACCCATGCTCCTGCCCACAGCAACTGGAGCAGGCCCAGAAACGCTGGAAATCACCCCAAATGTTGCCGGCACTCCACGTCCAAAGGCACACTCCAGACCCCAAGGGGCTGGGGCTCCAGGCTTTTCCCGGGAGCTGGGCTGCTCGTTACCCCACCCGTGCCCAAACATACCCTTCCCCACCC
>VZTY01026208.1:0-22225 GCA_013400935.1 Turnix velox
TGGTGGAGACTTCATCCCTGAAGACCTTCATGAGCAGGCTTGATGAGGCTCTGAGCAACCTGATGTTGTGCTCACTGCAGGTGGGGTTGGACTAGATGATCTTTGAAAGTCCCTTCCAACTCATCTTATTCTGTGATTCTATGAATGCAAATTATGTGTTTATTTAGCATGTTTGAAGTCTGTAACTTGTTTGAGTGAAACTCTGTAGCAAATTTGATCACGCAAAATGCAATATAAGCATTTAGAATCTGACAAGGACGGTTGAACTTACACTGGATTTTGACAGTGCTGTGAAATTTTTCAGGACCAGAAATGGAAATGCAGTCAGAGCAAGGACAAAACCCATAAAATCCATTACCCTTTCACTGTCATAGCTGTCACTAGTTCATTAGTTGTGATTAGTAGCATCAAGGTGATGTTCATGTCATAGAATCATAGAGTTGGAAGGACCTTCAAAGATCATTTAGTCCAGCCCACCTGCAGTAGGGAGTTCCTCTGTTATGTAATTGGGTTCTTTGGTGATGTCTCTGTTGACATGGTGTTCAAAAGCAGTCAGGTCTACTCACACATCAGGCAGCCACATGGTTCTTACAGGGGAATGCATCTTGCCTATATTCTTACCTCTCATTTCTAGTACTACAGCACCTAATGCTGGAACATTTCCAAGGAGGATCTCAGTCAATTTGGCTGTTATGTCCAGATACGACCTATTCAGAACAAAAAAATTGACCTTTTAGCTTTAGAATGAGGTCACACATCCATGACATACTCCCTAAGCCTTAGTATAAACAGACCTAAGTCCTTACAGTCTTGGATCAGTCATGCATGAACCTGAGTAGAACTTTAAAGAAATGAAATCCATATGAGGCATTGAGCAACCTGGTCTGGTGGGAGGTGTCCCTGCCCATGGAAGGGGGGGTTGGAACTAGATGATCTTTGAGGTCGCTTCCAAACCAAATTATTCAGTGATTCTACGATTCTGTCTTGTGGCTCTCTTCAATGAGTACAGGAAAATCATATTTAATCTGTGTCTTCAAGAGCTCTAATTTGATGTATGAAACCAACAAAAATAACTCAGGCTGAGGAGAATGTTGCTCCTTTTATTAGTGAGCATGATGGATAATTCTCTCTGAGTGTCCAAAATAAGCTTCAAATAACTTGCTACTGTTCTGATGCATTTCATGTTTCTAAGACTGACAATGGGAATATCATAAAAAAAAAAAAAGGTGAACAAAGGGAATAAGTCACAATATCTGCTCAGGATTGAAGATGATGATAATGTTGTTGTAAGTCTGGAGTTTTAGCTCTCAGTTGTACCTAGAACTTTGTAACCCCTTTTTCTCTTTAAGGTCATAAAGAGGAAATACAAGATAGGGAAGGAGGAGGTAGGGAAGGGATGAAAAAGAGAGGATTATGTAGCAGTGGGAAGCTGGTCTAGGTGAACGTTTGTATTATCTCCTTTTTCCTTCTGTTGTGCTCTCCCTCCCCTTTCCTCTGGATTTTTCCCTGCAGTTTCATTTTGTGCACAATAGCAACAGCAGGTTATTATTAACTGGTGTAAGCAGATAGTGATTTGTGCTGAGCTGAACTCAGAACTGGTGTCTTGATGGGCATGTGCAAAGAGAGGACAAATTGAGGTTCTTCCACATTCTTTTTTTTTTTCTGAGTGATCTGACCTAAATTTGCACAGCTGTGTTCATATTTAATCCTTCCTAATAGCTCAAAGGCTTTATATCTCATAAGAGCTGCCTACTGGCACCTGACGTGTATTCTGGCCTTTCGTTCAGTTCTGCCCTACAAATCCTCTGGCACAGTGTGGAGGTTTTGAATTTTTTCCTAGTAGGTTTATTCCTCCATCTAAACACCCTTGAAACAACCAGTCTACAACGGGAATAATCTAGACCATTGCTTTCCAACCTTCTTGGATTTGGTGACCCATGAAAATTCTCAGATATGTCTTAGTCCCACAAACAGAATGTGAGAGTAATTGAAGTTATTGACTTTCTCTCTCTCCCTTCTGTACACTCTAATTTCACCCATGACTATCTGGACCATATAGTTGAAGGTATTGATCTAGGCTGAAGGTTCTCAACTGTGAAGTGCATCTGGGTTTTACTCATAACAGCAATTTTTTAGCTGGAGGTTGAGTGTTTCATCCCTGGTGAAGCTGGGACCAAGGATCATTTATTATTTGTCTTCTGCGTTTCTAATCCATAGCAATTGGGCAGAAGCAAGCAACGAACCTTAGCAGAAATGATTAATGATGTGGCACAATTTATGAACATCTGTCTAATGCATCTGACAAAACTGATATTGACAAAATTGTGGATATTGATTTCCTTGAGAATATTAAACACCAAACTTCTTTTTTATTTTAATGTCAGTATTGGAAGATGTTTTTCAGCATTTGCAGCCAAACTGAGATAGCTCTTAAGAGTATTAAAAAGGGGGGATTTAACATTTTGAACTAGGCTAAATGCTTATGCAGTAGAAAAAATGTTTGGTGGGCACATTTGAATAAGAATGTGCCGTGCATTATTTTTTCCTGCAACACAGGTGTTTAACTTTCTTAACATATTGAAGAAAAAATTCAAAGCATTGCAATAAACTGCAAACCTAAAAACCTTATCAAATAGCTACAAGGCATTATTGCTCTCTTGATCTCTGACATTTTCTCATTTTGTCAACAGTGCTGGGTAGTGTCAGGTGAATGTAGACTGCTAATATTACAGAGTAATCCCTGATCCTCATTGCATGACTACACAGAGGGTAAGAATCTTTCTAATTGCTAAGAATATGATTTCTGAAGAAGACTTAGAATATAGAAAGTTAAAATGGTCTTGGATACTTCCAAGGATAGGGCATCCACAACTTCTCTGGGCAACCTGTTCTAGTGTCTCACCACCTTCACAGTAAAGAGGTTTTTCTGAATATCTAATCGAAATCTCCCCTCTTTCATTTTAAAATCCCTGCCCCTTTTCCTATGACTCCACTCCCTGATAAAGAGGCCTTCCCTATTTCTTCTGTAGGTCCCCATCCAATATTGGAAAGGGCTATGAGGTTTTCCCGGGGCCTTCTCTTCTCCAGGCTGAACAGTGCCAACTCTCTCAGCCTGTTTTTACAGAAGAGGTGTAGAATCTCCTCCCACTCCACTGACCATATTTCTCTTGATGCTGCCTAGTATACAGTTGGCTTAGTGGGATCCAAATACAAATAGTCTGCTCATGTTAAGCTTCTTAGCAAGCAGCACTTCCAAGTCCCTCTCTTCATGGCTCCTCTCAATTCAATCTCTACCCAGCCTGTGTTTGTATTTGGGATTGCTACCACACGTAGGATCTTGCACTTGTCCTTGTTGAACTTCATGAGGTTTACACAGGCCCACCTCTCAAGCCTGTTCAGGTCCCTCTGGTTAGCATGCCTTCCCTCCACCATGTCAACTGCATCACTGAACTTGGTTTCATCTGCAAACAATCCGTACTGCCAACAAAGATGTAAAACAGCACTTCTCCCACTACCAACCCCTGAGAACCACCACTTGTTACTGGTCTCTACTTGAGAATTAAATCTTAACTAGTAATACAAAAACAAAAAAATCACAAGCAACTGGTGACTGGAAAGTTGTGGATTTTGTAAATGCATTTATAAAACAAACTATCAAGCCCTCTGTGTATGTGTGACATCTATTCAAATTTTAGAGCATAGATTCAGAGAATTACAGAATCATAGAGGTGGAGGGGACCTTCAAAGGCCATCAAATCCCAGCCTCCTGAAGTAAGTAAGGACATCTTGCGCTAGATCAGGTTGCTCAGAGCCTCATCAAGCCTGGCCTTGAATGTCCCCAGGTATGGGGCCTCCATCACCTCTCTGGGAAACCTGTTCCATTGTCTCATGGTGAAGAACTTCTTCCTAATGTCTAGTCTAAACCTGGCCTTCATTACATACTGTTGAGTTAGACACAATATTGCATGAAGTGAGAGCTTTTTTCCATTGAATGTAGATATTTTGATTTATCAATCTGGCCAAGTTCTCGTACTTGAATATGAGAAACTGGATACTACTAGTCTGAGGGTTTTTTTGCTAATGTTAAAGTTGTGGCAAGAGGCGAGTCTTGAGGGATCCCATACTTCATTAGCTTTCCATGAGTCAGGATGAATGCTCTGCCTTGTTGGCTGTGCTATAATAGGATCAAAGGTCTAACTCAACAAGTCAAAGGAACACAAATCCCTGCTTGAATCACTTTGCTGAAGTTTAAACAATAATCTCTGGTGGCTCAGGATTGACACATGTCTCAGGAAGTTTTATAATAATTCAGGTTAAAAGTTTCCATTTCAGCAATTATTTAGCCACAGCAATGTTGGGAAAGAAGGAAACCTGTTTTAGGAAAGCAATAGGTATTCGGAATAAAATTCAATGTCACATTTACCCTAATATAGTCTAAAAATGTATTATTCATGCAAGATCCAGGCTCTGGGCTCTGTAATATCAGTGATTTCTACCAAGAAAGGGTGAAATGTAAAATGTTTTATCTACTTTAGTTATTTAACAGCTTTCTTTAACAAGACTTGTCATTTCTTTCTATCTCTAGTGTTATATTTAGATTGGCTCCTTTTAAAAGTGCAAAGGAGATATCTTGCTGTCACTCCGAATCATAAACGACAATTACTGGCTTGATTTATTTTAACATAAGGAGATGTTAACTCCTGAAATCACTGTTTCGCTGAAGACCTCACCTCTCCCATTTTACAGATGCACTGGCAGAATAAAATGACAGGTTCTGCAAACTTAATGACAATTAAGCTTAATGGCAGTGATGTAGTGAAAGGACTTGGTGACATTTGTGACTGCTTTCATTCATGCAAGAAGTATATGCTCAGAAAATTCTATTGGGGTGAAGTCACTGCCCTGAGAACCGGGATCCAATTTAATTAAATTAAATTAAAAATGAACAAAGAGAGACTTGGTCTAATGAATGTACTTTTTGTCCTAATGCTTTTGTCTCTGAGTATCTGTCTGTTTTTATAGTTTTCCTTTAGCTTTATCCTTCTGTTCTTTACTTAGAATTCTACAATAGGTGAATAAATTTCAGGGGAGGAAAATAAGGTTATCTCACTGTTACTTTAGTCTACACACAGAACCAAGGAATTCATAGTAGCTAAATAAACAGACAAGCAAATAAATAAATAAAAATAAATGCCCAGCCAGGAACAAACACCAGCTTCTGAAAAAAATTCACAATAACATAAAAGATAATTTAAAAGCAGCATGGACAGTGATGCCATCCTGGAGACAGTATGTGCTGTGTTTCCTGAGAGGCATCTTTATTCTCCTAAAAGAATGTCTCTATGTTTATGACTCATTGCCCTTTATCACAGTATGTTTTGTTCTTTTGTCCTTGGTGCTGTGTTGTTTTTTTTTTTTCTTCTGTTGTTTGTTGTTTGGTTGAGTTTTTTTCCCCCTGGCTTCTGTGATGGAGGTGGACAAGAATGCTGAAAGCACTAAATAAATGTCTGGTTTATTTTTGACTCAGACATAATTGCACAAATGCTAGAAAGTTCATGGTCTGTCAGAAGATGTCGAGTCCTGTCCTTATTTCCACCCTGCTCTGTCCCCATCTCCCCTTTCTTTCCTTCTTTTTGATAATTACCTCAGCAGGGAATTGTCAGACTCATTTTTAGCTTCAAGGTGTCTAACAGGTGTGTGTGTGTGGTGTGTAACCAGATAATCACCTGCTGTCAGGGGGCTTGGCCAGTTGACTGTATCTCTAAGACATCATTAGCACAGATACTGTGAGTCAAAAGATTTGCAGAGAGCAATGAAAGATAAAGATGGATAAAGCAATATGCCCTTTGCCTGGTATCAGATGTTGAAGAGTCTCTAATCATTGCATCTCAAATCAGAATCAGGCATTGATGTCAAAGTCAAAGGGCATCTAGTCCAACCCCCTTGCAATGAGCAGGGACATCTTGCACTCGATCAGGTTGCTAAGAGCCTTATAATGCCTGACCTTGAATGTCTCCTGGGATGGGATCTCCATGACCTTGTTCAGGTTCAAAAACATTGCTCCTCATCCCGTAACTCCAGAAGGTATCTTCACTGATGGTAATGGAGTGTTCCTTTAAAAATCAAGTGTTCCTTTAAAAATGCACATGAGGCAGTCTCCAATCTTTAAGCACACTGATATTCATAGGGCTTTATTCACAAAAAGGATTTTGATCTTCCATTAGTTTCTCCGTGGTACAAGTGCAATGACTGTCTCTTGCAAGGTCACCAAGTCCCATCAGAAGGACAACTGTCAAAGTGGTGGTTGACACTAGTGCACGTAGGGCAGCACAGCACAACCAGTGACAACTTTGTGAAACAATCCAGTGTTTTGGAGTGATGATGAGAGTGATTGTGGGGATTGCTTTTACAGAAGCATACAGCCAAAACACTTCCCATGGTACTCCATGGGAGTAGCTTCACGTGGACATTTACTAGCATTATCTTCTGTTCTTTTCTGCAGAAATTTGACTTAAAAGCAGGCATCTAATTAAAAAAAATATCAGAGCTGAGGCTTTCACAAGAATCACCTCTATTTTTCTTTGAACTGCTTATTAGATAAATTGACTGTACTTCAGTACTGGCAACATTCCCAGTTGGCAGCATTCTCTCTTCTGTTTACAATGCTGATGTAATGGCATCCTTCACTTCAGTATTATTTTTACCAGCTGTTTCTCTATTTATAAGCCAAGGTTGTCTGACATGGCAATCTGTGTTCAAGGGGCAGCCAGAGGTCCTTCAGAAGCCCTGGATTTTGGAGGGCTGTGATCAGGTTCCTTTAAGCAGGTACCTGGTACAGCATTGAAAACTTAGCACATCATTTTAAGCACTTGTATTTTCTGGATCCAGGCATGCCTGCAGACGATTTCTCACATTTTAGAGCTTCTTTCATTTAAGCATGATGCCCACAACTCTGAGCAGGTTTTCTTGGGGCCTTGCTAACTGCCATAATGATGAGGTGAACCAAAGGTCCCTTTAAGCAGTTGTCAGTCTCAGACCCTGCTGCTGCAATCTCTGTCACCCCCAGATGTAGTTGTATGTGCTCTGATCCTCTGATGGGTCAGTGTGATGGATGGAATTCTAGCCTGGTGTAGTAGCTAGTTGCTTTTTCATTCTGCTGACCAATGAGGGAAATAAAGTCACAGAAAGAGGTTTTTCTTTCACAGGATGATTCTTTGTTTCTTTTGAAAAGCATGCAAAAGAAAATGTAAATATGGTGAAGATCTGTGTGTTTTTTTCCATGTATTTAATTGTTCATTCATCTTAGCATCACATCATTCCGTCTATCTTAGACAGCACTGGTGCTGGTCTGAATTGATAGGCCATCCATTTGCACCTCTCTTTTTCAAACCAGTGTCTTCAAAAGCATGGAGTTTCCTTTGATCCTGAGCTTTGTGTCTAGGGAAATGTTCCTCAGCACAACAAGTGGATTTGCCCGGAGGCAATTCTTCCAATTAGCACTCTCCTCGAGGCTAAATGCCTCGTCAGAATGTTGCCTTGTGGTATCCTGTGGTTGTCTCCTGACCTCCCACACACAGTCTGCTTTGCTTTTGATACCATGCACTCAAGACAAGGCTATCACACACATAACCAGGTAGATACGTGATACACATGCCTTAAAAACAATATACAACTCATTTACACAGAAAGGCAAAACAAGACAGGAGTGGTCTCATTCCTGTTCAAATAGAAGTGAAAACTAAAGAAAATAAATATTAAAAAAAAAATAGTACATTGTCAAGTGGAAACCATGGCCAGCAGGTCATGCCCCTCTTCTCTGCTCTCATGATACCTCACCTGGATTACTGTGCCCATCTCTGAAGCCCTCAGCACAAGAACAACATGCACTGGTTGGAGAGAGTCCGAAGGAGAGCCATGAGGATGATCTAAGGGCTGGAGCACCTCTCCTACAAGGACTGGCGTAGAGAGTTGGGGCTGTTCAGCCTGGAGAAGTGGAAACTCCAGGCAGACCTTGTAGCGACCTCCTGGTACCTGAAGGGGCTACAGGAATGCTGGGGAGGGACTGTTTGCCAGAGCACAAAGTGTTAGGACAAGGGGCAATGTCTTTAAACTAGAGCAGGGAAGGCTTAGATTTCCCTGTGAGGTTATAAGACAGTGAAACAGGTTTTCCAGAGAGATGGTGGAGGCCGCATCCCTGGAGACATTCAAGGTCTGATGAGGCTCTGAGCAACCTGATATAGTGTGGGACGTGCCTGCTCACTGCAAGGGGGTTGGGCTAGATGCCCTTTGAAGGTCTCTTCCAGCTGTATGACTGTGATCCTATGATTCTGTACTGTTTTAGTTTGCCTTCACTGCTTCTAAATTATGGCGTGACACAAGTTAATGTAGTGTTCTTTACCTTGGCTGTCTATCAGATGGTGACTCAGCAGTTTTACTAATTTTCTTCCTCTCAGATATTGACAAATTAGATGTATTGTATACATGTTAGATCCCATTCTTGTCATTCCAGAGTCAACAACTGCAATATTTGTTTTTGAGGAGAGTGAATGAAAAATCAACAACCTTTTAACTTTGGAGTGAGGTTTGTTGAAAAATAATTGTGCTGGAGAGGATAGCCAGAAGAAAGTCCATAGTTTAAAATAATGAGTGTAATAAGCCAGTCAGTTGGAAAATTACTAATCAGGACTGAGTATTAAGAGTTATCAGAAAGCTACAGCCTAATGCTTATCTGAGGACTCCATGTATCAAACTCCTCTTTATTAGTGCTTCATTGGAGAAAACGATAAAATCTTTGAATGTGATTGAAAGTACTGTTTATCAATTATGGGGAAATTCTCCCCTTCACAGTCTGAGCTGGATGTCCCTTTGAAGTCTTGTTTGTGTGTCTCAGACAGGGAATAATGGCCCTGATGTGAGCCTTCAGCAGATATTGTACTTGACTGCTGTCAAACAGCTACAAAATTAAGCTCATTTGGGTGTTAATTAAACAATTTTAATCTCTGTCTTCTGAGAAATGCTATAGGCCATTTCCTCTCAGCTTTCAGATTGCCTGATACAGACTTGCAGAGAGAAAAAGAGGAAAGTGTAATAGATAATTCAAAATCCGTCCTAAAACTGTAAAAGCCCTTAGCTTGCATCTGGTACAACTGGAAAAAGTTAAGGGCTTACACTATTGTAATAAATAGCTCTGGTTTTGAAACTTGCTTTCACTAAGCTTCCCTGAGTAAGGTATGACCTCCTAAGATCCCTTCCAACCTGGATTATTTTATGATTCAATGAATGTAGTACATAGGATTCTTTATATGTAAATGACTGTTATCCTTCAAAATCTTGATCTGACTGTTGTGGCCTATGGGGTGCTTTGATTGTCAGCATTTCCCTTAGAAGAATCTCTTCCATTCATTAATCTTTTAATTATTCATATTCCCTCAGAAGCTTCCCTTCCAGGAGTTTAGTTATGTCATAAGAGGGGTCAAAAGCAAGAGAATTCTGAATTCAGCTCTCATCTGCCCAGGGCTTTTGTCTTTTTGGCTTGTGCTTTTACAGAAATGAGACATTCTGCTATGTGGTAAAATGGGACTTAAAAAAAAAATCAATTTCCTGTACAAGAGAAGCAGGAAAGTTAATTAAAATTTGCTTGGAGATTCTAGCACGTAATATGTTATTTACTTTTTGCTTCTTATGCTTTCCATAATATTATCATTCTGTCCTTAGGCTTACTTAGGCTTTTTATACCTCCTTTAATTACTGCTTTGATCTGCCTTTTAGCAAGCCTTCCTGAAGATGGAGCCCAATGATGTTATTGGAAATTTTCCAGTTGATTCCAGTTGATTTTGAGCTTATCATGAACCCCAAGATAATGAATAAAATGTAATCCTTTCACAGATTTGTTAAAGTTTTATCCATTGATGCTTATAACACCTGTCTATTTTGTTGTTTAGGTGATGACCTGAAAAAATCATGTCTGAGGTCCAGGGAACGGTCGAGTTTTCTGTGGAGCTACACAAATTCCACAACGTGGATCTCTTCCAGAGAGGGTGAGTTGATGTTTCCATTTATTTGCAGCTGATTTCACTGCAGTTTATAGAAAAGAGTTAAACTACAAAACAGATCCTTTTCTGACAAATGAAGTTCTATTCTATCTATGATTCTGTGATTATATTTCATGCAATCTCTGGGGCAGGGAAGGATGTTGTTGGACTTTGGTTGCTGTCAAGGAAGATCAATGTACATCACTTTCAGTATAAAGTCAGGCTGACTGACATGTTTTTATAGCAGAGTGTAGCAATGATTCAAATTACTAGTAGCATCTGTTTTGATATAGGCACAATAACTGCTTTAAATGCTTTTGGACAGGTGTTGAGCCTCAGTGCTAAGTGACAGCTGTGCTGAACCACCATGAAAACATGTTCATTCTAGGGTGTAAATCTATTTAATATATTCTTTTAATGAATTTTATCTGAATCCCAACATTTCAGAAGAGGATGTGAATACTCATGTATGCCTAAAGCTCTGCTCCTGCTGGCCACATTAGAGTTTGTTTTTCACATCCCTGTAAGTTAGAAAAACAAGTACAACTTAATGAAACTTTTGCCCCTATTCTTTTGTTCCTCTTTTCCCAGTATTTTAACAACGTGGCCTAACCAAGTGTGAGCTGTTAACTCTGTTTGCATATTGTGACCCACAGGTGTTTTCCAGAAAGGAACATAAATATTTTTTTATGAGAGCAGATGAGTCAAAAAAATGTTCTTAATGTAAAATAGTGGATGTAGTAGAAAATTACTTTCTTTCATCTATGAAGACTGGGGTGTTCAGCTCACTAGATATTCTCTTTCAGTCTTTAGGCTTGGCACAGGGATGTTTTGTCCATCTTGAGCACCATTTCAAGCAAAAACACTGTGTAGTTTTTTCAGGTATTGGAATGGATTAAGTAGAGCTGCTCCCATCATTATCTGGGCTTTTTGTTAATTGTTTTCACTGTGATGAACTACATGGAAAGGACAGTGTGAACTCGAATTTAGGAAACCTTGTGTTTTAACAGCTGAGAACTGTCATTCTGTTCTTGTCTCCAAGTGAATATCTACCAGCTTTCTGTTAGACAGCATTCTCACTATGGAAAATATTTGTTTTAAAAAGCAAAAAAGAAAACAAAAAAAAGTCTTTGTGCTTGATGTGTTACAAAAGAAATCTCTAGTGTATTCCTGGCTATAGATTTTTTTCTTGGCTTCTGATGATCACTGTAATGTCTTTCATCTTCCCACATTTGAAAATCCACATCCATTTGTGAATTCAGTGATGATTTTTAGGCTTAGACAGCAGGACATTCACGAGTCTTCATACTTCTTGTGCTGCTGTGTGACTAGCTGCCTTCTTTTTTGTCACATTATTCTGCTTTCATATTCAATAATTTGTGTAAAATGCTTTCTTTGGCTTTGACAGTCAGATCAGGTCTCTGGTGAGGGGGTAAACCCAGCATTAAGACAGATAATATATTCTGCTGTCAGAATAATGAGTTCCTAATTACCCTCACTTTTTTCCCCCACTGGTGATTACCTGGCTTTACTGATTAATATTCTAAGCACATGCTACTATAGGTTGTACTGCATTAATTTGTTTACAGTAATTTTTCTTTCTACACATACTGCATGGTATTATATTTGCTTTCCTTCCATAGTTTTATCCATTGTGTTTTCAACGGAACCCTTTGTCTTCTTTTGCTGATGGGTACCCTCTGTCTGGCTTCACCTACTCATCAACCCCTATAACTGCAGCATGAAAATGTGAAAAAAAGGGCTGAATGAGCTAAACAAATTTCTTTTTAACTTGGGCACACTTTTTATTCTTTCCCCAGTTGCTGTTGTTGATATTCACTGTAGGCATCTGGGATACCTTGGAATGACATATGGTCTCCCCAGATGAGAGGGTGGTTGAAGTAATAATGATGGAAATTTTCTGTTTAAGTACTGTGTTTCTTCTTTGAGTGCCTTGTAAATCGAGTCAATATCATTCTGTCCCAAGGAAGGCCAGAAAGATGATTCATGAAAGGTTGCCCGTCAGGATAGCAGTGCAGCTGAAATGAATCTTAATTTCTCTGGGAACCTAACATGCTGTGCTTTTTTAGCACCAAAAGCAAGAACAACAAGAAGGAGTATTAATAATAATTTAGGATGCTTATTTTTTTCCTCCTGATGCTTTAGTACAAAAACAAAATTACAAAGTAAACAATAAAAAACCTGATTATGTATCTCCACAAATACTGCTACTGTATGCCTAATGAACATAAGATTGACATTCCAGGGTTAGAACTGTGCCATTGGGCAGAAGTAACGACAGTGTTTACCAAAAACACTTAGTCTTGGCTAATTGTCCTTCTCAAGACAGTACCTTTAGGGAGGGCATGGCAGGGCCAGCAGTGAGCCTGCTGGAGAGGAGCACTCCATCCAAATAGAATCACAGAGGTGGAAGGAACCAGCTGGCTACAAAGTGCATCGTTTTGCAAATTCAGATACTGGATTCTTCTAAAAAGTGCTGTTTTCCCCAGCACTAAGAGAGATTTTAGTATGATGTTGCTCAGCCCAGGATGGGTGTGCACTTGTGTGTGGATATACAGTCATCAAATCGTAGAATGCATTGAGTTGGAAGAGACCTTCAAAGGCCATCTAGT
Source organism: Turnix velox (assembly GCA_013400935.1). Lineage (NCBI taxonomy): Eukaryota > Metazoa > Chordata > Aves > Charadriiformes > Turnicidae > Turnix > Turnix velox. The sequence continues at coordinate 12,665 of VZTY01026208.1, forward strand.
CCAACCCCCCTTCAGTGAGCAGGGACATCCCGTACTGTATCAGGTTGCTCAGAGCCTCATCAAGCCTGGACTTGAATTTTGTCCCCAGGAATGGAACCTCCGCCACCTCTCTGTGCAGTCTGTTCAAGTGCCTCACCACCTTTATGGTAAAGAGCTTCTTCCCAATGTCTAATCTAATCCTGTCCTCCTCTAATTTAAAACCATTGCCCCTTGTCCTATTGCTCCATGCCCTGGCAAACAGTCCCTCCTCAGCTTTCCTGTCGCCTCTTCAGGTACTGGAACAAAAGAATGAATAAATCAGCATGGTATAGCCAAAGAATCCTGGGAGAATCAGCCTTTCTAGAGACATCAGGTGACAGTTAATAATTAAATTTGATTAAAGACATGATCTGTTGGAACAGTGCTTTCAAATGTTAGGCCTTCTGTAGCGGTCTCTTTCTGTTTCTGACTACACTGGAAGCTATTTTGAATTCTGTAGGTGCTCACAGCCAGTTGCCACCACGCTCCTCATGAGACATGGAAACTCCTTAATCGATCTGAATTAGACCATGTACACATATTTCTTAACCCACACGAACAGTTAATACTAGACAGATAAATAATCAGGTAGTGTGGTTTGAAATTTTTAAATACTTGCTGTAGTTCTGTGTTTCTGGCTTATATAAAAGTAAATTATGTGTCTTCTTTCAAAGCATGAATGTAACAGCGTCAGTAATTTGTAGACATCAAAGGTTAAATGCTGCAGTTACTACTATATGGGAAGAAAGAAGCTTTTATTTGGTCAAAGCAAATGATTTGCAATGCTGTTTGATGCTGGAGTTCTAGAGATTGAGTAGTAGATAATACAATTTGTGGAAGAAAAAATAATGTAAGTCTCCCATCCTTAGTTCTCTCCATCATGTGCTGCTTAATAACTGGTGACAGATATTTTCTCTAGTGAAATTAGCTAACTGATTCTGATTTTCCTTAATAGAGTAGGAAATAAAATTATCCCTGACTGCCAGAGATCAATTAATTGATTTGTCTGGTTCTGTCAAAAGCAATCCTTCTGTGCCTTCTTTTCTTAAAGCTTTTCAAAATCTATTTGTCAGAGGAAAAACAAAAATAACCAAAACAAGCCCACAACAACAGCATTCAGAGGGGAAGTAACTTTTGGAGTCTGTGAAGGAATAGAGGGCACAAAGAAGGTGAGACAGTGGCTTAGTAATGCTGGGATTCTGGCAGTGATGTATTATAAAGCAAAGATCAATATAAAACATTAGTTAATAGTCACAGGACTGAATCAACTGCTTATCAGTCTTTTCACTCCTTGAATTCCAGGCTTCAGTTTTTGAGTGCAACACTTATACTGGTGGTTTTTGTGTGTAAGGTGTGAGGATGATTAAAAATAAGTGGAAAAATGAAGATCAGCTTCATCTGAAATGCCCTGGGGAAAAGAACAGTGGTCTTAGATCTTCCATAACCCTACAAATATCACTTGTCCTGTCACTACATGCTCTAATGCTCTGCTAAACAGTCCCCCCCACAGCTTTCTTGTAGGTGCCTTTCAGATGAAGATCAGTGTAAGAGTCTTATACTGAATGGTATATAAGAAAAAAATATAAAAGCTTATCAGATTATAAGTTTATGGATATGTTCATGTTTGTAACTAAAGCTACAAAACTTTAAATGTTTACACAAAGCCAATGCCACAGCAAAATGGACACTGAATAAAAAAATAATACTACAAACCTCTATATCTCAGTAAATACAGGGTTTAGCTATTCTTCCAGCATCAATTTTCAAGACTGCTAAACAATCAGAAAATCAATTAAAACCATGTGGCGTTTTATGTTCATCAGGCTTCTACAGCTTTCTTCAAAACCACTGGCATTAATGTGAGTCTCTCAGTCTGCTTTTTGGATTGTGTCTTCTCTGATTTGGAAGTTGGCAAACGGTGCACCTCTGAACTCACACCTCCAAAGAAGCATCTTTTTGATACCTAATTTTAAGCAAAGATATTATCAATAAGATTTCTGTGTCAGAGTCTGTGCTTTCAGCACAGGTCCTCTTCCTTCTTTCAAAGCCTGGACTGAGACCTAATGGTCTCATTAGACAAGAAACTATTGGACTGTTTAAAATTAACACTCTAACACTCCTGATTGCCATGGAAATCATCAAAGGTTCTATCTGAAAGCTTCAAAACTAACTGCATTTTTAAGTTTTAAAAAATACTGGAAAAAAATGCTGACTGCAGTTAATGTATGGAGTTAATGAAAGGATATATGTCCATTCTGTAACATTTCATAACTCAGTAACTTCTCTAGTGAAGTTTAGGAAGAAACTTCACCTTGAGGATGGTGAGGCACTGACACAGGTTGGCCAGAGAGGTGGTGGAGGCCCCATCCCTGGAGACATTCAAGGCTCTGAGCAACCTCATCTAATGCAGGTTGTCCCTGTTTACTGGAGGTGGAGTTGGACTAGATCACCTTTGAAGGTTCATTCCAACTCTAAGATTCCATGCTTCTATGAAGTGACATGTTTCTAAAGTATTGAAATTGGCTAGAACACACCAGAACCTGAGGAATTTGATCCCTCTTTGAGCAGACTTTGGGCTGGACATCAGCACTGGAACAGGTTGCCCAGAGAAGCTGTGGATGCCCCATCTCTGAAGGTGTTCAAGGACAGGCTGCATGGAGTTTCGAGCAACCTGTTCTAGTGGGAGATGTCCCTGCCCATGGCCGGGAGGTTGGAACTAGGTTCTTTCTGGCCCAAACCATTCTATGATACTTTAAGTTCCCTTCCAGTCTGAATTATTCCCTGACACCAGGATGAGTGTGACCACAGCCTTCCACATCTCTGGAACAACCTTGTGTAGCTTTCTTCTGCTTTATTCTAGCCCTTGCAGTAGAAACTATGTTTTGGAGATTTATCATCAGCAGTTTGGTATCTGGTAATTCATCTAGCTGTTTAGCTTACAGCACAAAATATGTTTATTTGATTCACATTAAAATGTTATTTTAGCTGAGAAATGCAGTTTCCAAATCAAATTAAGTTCTGCCTCTCATCTATATGCAACACTTCCCATCTTACGTCTTGATGTTACGGTGTTGAGTTCCTCAATGCCTGTCACATCCTGAAGGAGCTAAATTTTTATGCTGCCCTTAATGCCACCAATGTTTAACAACTTATGGAACTTATGTCATCAATTTTCTGTGATACCATTAAGCAGAAATACTCAGAGAATTTTTGAATACTCTGAGTGAATCAATGAAGATCACAATTGCCTTTAGAAGACCTGGGAATGAAATGCAACTAATTATTGTATAGTCTATTGATTGAAATAGAAATTAATCTCAAATACATGAGTTTAGCCCATTAAGTGGAAAACTTTGCTTTGCTCAAGTTAAAACTTAATTAACTTTCTTGGGAGTGATCAAAGACACACTTTGATACTCCAGAGGATAATGCTTTAAATTTAAGATCTCTGCTCACAGAAATATTTTTATTTTATGAATTGGATTCATAAAAATGTGCAAAGCACACCAAGAGCTTTGAAGATAATCTTATGATGGCCAATTTTTAATGTTATAGATGATAGAATGTGCTGTCTTCCAACTGCATGACTGATAAGCATTAAAAGCTGGCTAAATCCCAGAAGTTTCATTTTAGTTTCTTCTTCTCTTTTTAATTATATTTTTTTTTGGCCCAAGATTGAATCTAGCTTCACACACTGCATTTTATTTCCTAAGAAAGTGGATCTCATTTATTTGCATGACTTTCCTCTTGACTAGCACTGTCTGTATGATATATATTTAATGTTTGTCATCCAGGAGCATTTTCCAGGTGTGTACAAAGCTTTCAACCTGGATAGCATACTGTTCCGCATAACTATTACCACCTTTTATCTTTGGATCAGGGATCACTTTACAACCTTTACATACCCTTCAAAATACCTGCTTTGAGTCCTAGTTGTTAATTTATTTTTTTTTTTAATTCCTGGTTTTCAGTCTAGTGTTTAAGACCAAGAAAAATCAGCTGCCATTCCATATGTGAAAAGTGAAGCAAAATTAGCAGACTCTTTTCTTGACTCAGCCAGTTCTTTTTGTGCCACACAGGCACCAAATGGGAGGAGTACAAATAATGAATCTGGCCCATATGTGTTGGGAAGTGGTAAGATGACATTTGGAGTTCTCATAAGCTCTCAATAAAACATTTCTGGGCTTTCCAACTTGTGTTTATTTAAAATAACCGTGATGCCCAGTTATTGCACATATCAGACCCTCTGATATTGCATGTAGAACCACGGAATCATAGAGTTGGAAAGGATTTCAAAGCCCATCTAGTCCAAGTCCCCTGCAGTGAGCAGGAACATCCTACACTGTATCAGGTTGATCAGAGCCTCATCAAGCCTGGCCTAGAATGTCTCCATGGATGTGGCTTCCGTATCTGATTTCAACTCTGTATGATTGCTGGGACCTGTATGTGGAAAGTTTCATACCACCATGCAAAGCAGGGTTGAAGAAAAAAAAGCAGACTTCAATGTTATGTCCCTAGTGTAGTGCCCTATACACATAATTTTTAGAGAGGAAGCACTGCCTTGTGGCTAGGAGATGTGGTTCAGCTCTGTTTCCCAGCCTTAGGAAGGGAAATCGATTCCCTTTCCCTTAGAAGAAATCATCTCTTGGCAATAACATCCACAGGCTTCTGCACAGTTTTGTAAGATGCATTTTAATGTAACTGCTCCAAATCTAAATGATCTATGACTGTTATTATTTGCTGGAGTAAGTAATGAGTTTGGGAAATTTCTTGAGACAGCCTTGAACAGCCTTTTAGCTCATCAGCTATTATCTACAAACATGGGAATAGTAATATGTCAAAAGATTGTTATTAACAGGGTACAATCACAAATGCTCAGATGCTGTGACAGTAGAAAGTGTGAGGGTGGGAAAAATTTGTTTCAGAATGCCTCTGGCATTTATTTTCCAGATACTTTTATGTTTAGCTTAAAACATTTGAAAATCTAATTTCCAGAATGGGCAATTCCACGCCTTCTCCTTACCAGATCCTTTTAACATGGCTCATGTTGGGAACTCAAAATCATTATTCTTTTTTGACACTTCATCCTGTAGAGTTGCCCTGAGATAATAACTGTTTGTGTGACTGGATAGTTTAATTCTCTGGAAGCAATCAGACAACATGGTGTGTGCACTGCAAAGAAGGTGCACTTGAGTTGCAATGGAAAAAAACAACTGGCCTTTGTCCTTCTATTAATGGAGTTCAGGATATGGTGTGCCTGGATAGGAAGAGCTTTTTTAGCACTTTAATTATTTAATGCTCTTGCTGCAGCCTAAGTACATTAACAAATGCAGATCAATTTCTCCCATCAATCCATGTCCACTTTGTTATTTCAGAACAATCATTCATTTGTGGGGATAACAGCTGCCAAGAAAAGGTATTACAAATAAAATGCAGCTGAAAAATGAACTGTTCTTTAGTAATCTCTTCTTCCCATTTGGCTATGCATGAGAAATCCTTATAATGATGTCCTGCAACAAATGAAAAGTCAGCTTATAATTTGTTTGGAGCAATCTCTGCAAACCAGTCAACACAGAAAATGCTGATAAACCTGCAAATTTATAAGTTATTTTGTGAAACTTTTTAAAATTATTTTTTGGGTTTTGCTGACTAGCTTAACATGTTCTCTAAGGTTTAGATGTTGCCAGGACTCACACTTCTCACAAGATAAACTTTGTGATGCAGTATAGAGAGATAAACATATGTAATAGACCCACTAGAGCTCATGAAAAGTGATTGGGTGTCAAAGGATCTCAGATAAGAGAAGCCCTGGCTTGTTCAACTGGTGCAGCTGGGATTATTCAGCCTGGAGAAAAGGATGTTGAAGGGAGGTTATAGTGATGTGGGTCTCTTTTCCCAAGTTACAAAGTGACCAGATAAAAGGAAATGGCCTCAAGTTGTGCTGAGGGACTTTTAGGGTGGGTCTTACTTGATGGGCAAGCTATTTGCTGCCTTTAGATAGTGTTTTTTGGATGGTCCAGTCCAAAGGTTAAGCCAATGTCAGATGGCATCATCCTATGTTGTATAAGATTCCCTTCTGGCCATATTTGCAGGGTCTAAATCTCAGTCAGGGCACTTAAAATCATGGCAAAATTTAATGACAGAAGGGAAATAGTTAAAGGGTGTCAGTGAGGCTTTAATTCTCCAAGGTAGATGGCCAGTTTAGTTGGTAGGGGGCAGAATAAACAGGTCAGGATTACTTCATTGGTGGATTATCTATACTCTTGTAGAGTTCTTGATGTGAAGAGAATTGGTTTAATACCAACCTGATGCCAGAATTATTATCTAAGTGAAATTAACACTAATTCCCCTATAACAAAACACTAAACTCACATATTGAGGCACCTCCCGAAATTCTTTTTAGACTTATCTGCGATAGAGACTTGTCCTGGTTCACTTTGGAGTTTCTCATAGGTCTGATAAAAGATTTCACAGAGCTGTCATTACTATCTTAAATGTCATCATGAAGATCCAGATCCAGAGAGAGACTAGAGACTGGTGTTGTTTAGTGTTATTAGACCAAAAGTTTAAGTCCTTTGCTTTCCAACAATTCACAAGCACAATTTATCTGACATATAGTGACTGCATGGAACAAGTTAGGTGAGTTGTTGTATTTTGAAATAGGCTACACACAAATAAGTTAAAATAGGATAAATAACAAATTCACTTATGTCAATGGAGCCCTCAGTTTATATTCTTGCTTCTGCTAATGCCTAATATACAGCACTGATCTGAGATCCAATGATATTTTTGCTCGATGAAAACAGGAACAGCCTCAGCAGGAATGAAAACAGTACCATATGGAGAAGCACAGAAAAGATAAAATATGCAGATGATCTCAGACATGGGAGGGAACCAGACCCAGCTATGGTTTGACTTAGGTTGCAGAAAAACTGCAGAAAATTATAGCAGCATCCTCTTCTCAGAGAGGAGTCTGCACACACTTTGTCTGAGGTGATTGGTGCTGAACTTCAACAAAGTGTTCGACACATTTCCCTCATCATTCACAAATGGAGCCCCCCAGGGATTGAAACAAGACCACATGCTGTTCAACATCTCCATAAATCACCTGGATGATCAGTTTGACAGACCCCTCACTGATGTTACCAGCCGAGACAGAGATGAGATCTACCCACTCTCCTCTACACTAGAAGTATGTGCAGTCTGTTCTGCACAATTCATGAAAGATTGGACAGGATCCAAATAATGGCCATAAATATTATCAGAGCAGGGCTGGAGAATCTGACCTATGAGGAATAACTAGAGGAATTAGGTCCTTTCTCCCTTGAGAAGAGCAGGCTCAGGAAGAAAATCATCATCACAGTGTACCAGTAAGTACAGGGCAGTTTCAAAGAGACTTTCTCTTCATGAGAAGCTATATGGAGAAGACAAAGAAGAGTGGGTACAATTTGCACCAGAAGTGGTTTCATCCCACTATAAGAAAGGAAGTTTTTGCAGTGAGAACAACCATTCAGTGGAAGAGTTTCCACAGGGACATACTATAGTCCTCATTGCTGGAGATTTCCAAGGGGTGATTGGACAGGCTATTAGATAATTTCATCTTGGTTCCCTTTCCCAAATTTCACAGAATTATACTTGGAAGGGATCTTCAATGGTCATCCCATCCAGCCTCACTGCACTGAGCAGAAACATCTTGTCTGAACCAGATAATGATTTGATGATGTTTCCTTCCATGAGAGAATAGTCTACAATTCTATGACTCAATGAGGAGCATTTGATTTGGGGATCCTGAGAGAAGATAAGTGAGATTTTTTTCACTTCGAGCCATTTTGGAAGCAAGTCCTCCTCATACCAAGACCATGCTTGCAGTCAACATGAAGAATTCACTACTGGTAAGGCTACGTGGCTATAAATTTTTGTCATTTTCAGGATTTGGTGGCAGCTCAGATGGACACGTCCTTTGTCCCCACTGCTGTGCTGTTCGATACTGCTCTGGTGCTATTTTGTACTCTGTGGAAAATTTCTCCTAGGAGAAAATTCCTAAGACATGAGCTTTTGTGAATTCTTATATGATCTATATTAATATTTATGGAATTAGCTCCAATATGAGAACTGAGCTTCAGCAGAAAGGTCTGATTCATGACACAGCTGGGAATGAAAACTCTTCACCTCTCTGCAGAGATTTTCTACAAAGGAAAAAGGACTCATATTGACAAAAACATTGTGAAGAGAGCTTCTGATGCATTTGTGTTTGTATATTAGCAGAAAATAGGGCTTCCATCTCTAGACCTGTCAGGCTTGTGCCAGCAGAGTGCATGCTTAGAAGACAGCATTCATCTTTCTTGGAGGAGAGGTGATGTAAACTCAGTTGGACAGGATAGGGAAAAGTCCCTTTGGTACTGACAACAGTTTGGAGAGAAAATCAGGTAAATTTGGGTAACATCCCACATTTAGCAATTAGTTTTATTTCTGTGGAGTGAGTGGGTGGAAATGGAGATGACCCATTTCCTGAGAAAGAAACTAGAAAAGCAGATTTGATGCAGAAAGTAATAATGAGAAAAACAAGGAGAAGGGGAAAAGGTGGAGGAGGATTGCCTTAGAGTCATCATCAGCCTTGGGAGAAGTGGGAAAAATGCACCTTTGAAAGCCTGGAGTATCTTCATCTGCCAAATGGTCAGTTTCTTTATTTGTCACTTGAAACAGTGTTTTGTAGGAAAAGGGAAGCTCAAGAGTCACTGTTACCTGGTGTATCAGGTCCTTGCTGGGTGGCCCCTTTTGGGACACAGATGAGCCTCTCAGCCAAGATGAGGGTCCCCTGAACAGAGGGGAAAGAGATTTAGGAAAGCACCAGGGGCAGCCCAGACAGAGGAGGAGGAAGTCAAGGAGGAAGCCAAGGAGGAAGCAGCCACAGAGGGAGCCCCAGGATGGAGGATGAGGAAGAGCAGGGTGCCCCTGGAGTGCTGCAGCATGGGGTGTTGGGGCAGGGAGAGGGGTGAGGAGGGAGGAGTAGCCAAAGGAGTGGCATAGATCCACACTCCTAGCCCTTGTGTCACTTATAAGAGGCAAGGAGGTAAATGGAGATGGAGCACAACAGGGTCCAGAGGATGGAGCTGCTGCTGTCCCATCCCTGGGCTGAACCACGTCCTCGTGGATGAACTCACACAAGCAGCACCTTGAGCTGAAACACAAAGCTAAAACACAGCACCTCTGCTTTCCTTCTAAATGTTCATCTGAACCCCACAGAGTGTTAAGGCCAGAAATGGAAACCCAAGTCCATCACACTCCCCACCACCCATCCCTCCCCCTGCCTAACCAGGCTGGGGGGCCAACAGGCCCCCCGGCCTTTCTCCTCCCACCGTGGCCCCTTGGAAAATGCAACTCACCAGTGATGTCCTGCAGCAGAGACACCAGGAGGAGCATCCCTCAGGCCCCATGGGGGGGGCAAATGGCAGCTGCTGCCTTTCCCCACTGGTTTTAAATAGGAGAGTGGGCAGAAGGGGCTGATTATGAACACCTGGGGAGGGGAGGAGTCTCCAGTGGAGC
>VZTY01026210.1:0-25071 GCA_013400935.1 Turnix velox
TATTCTGTGATTCCATGATTCTCTGAAAGGTGATGGTATAACATGAGTGCAGGGTTTGTATCTAGGAAGAGCACAGTACACATCAATTCAAAACTTTATGAGCAGGGAAAGTTGGGCTTTCTGGTTTCTCCTGGGCTCTGACATTGTCAGGATCCCCAGGCACTCAGTGACATTCATTTCTTCAAGAGCTTAGCCTTGTGAAGCCAAAGTCAGAAAAATCCTTGTGGATACAAGATTCTGCTCCTGCATCACCTCAAATGACCTCCAGGCTTCGCTGTTCTGAACATGGTTCAAATCATCCCACTCCCAAGACCAGACAGTCGACTAGGCACCATACGGGGAACAGGATTGAAGAGGTGATTCCTCACCGGGTGTCTCCAACTGCAGCAAAAGGGGAGAAGGCATATTTGTGTCCAAAGGGGACAGAGCTATATCCTACCCCACTAGTAAGAAGAGGGGAGCAGGACCCACCTAGCCTGAAGTTGGTTATCATCTCATGGATGCTATCGGTTTAGGGGAAATAAGAAAAAAGTGAGGAAGACTGAAGCAAAAGCTGAAGACTCTGAGGATGAAGAAACCTGTCTTTGTGTCCAGCATAATTAGACATGTTAAGTCTACAGAAGAGAAATTAAGAAATAAGATGAGGAAAGTAAAGAGTTGCATGTTGTCAGAATACATTTTTCTTAAGCTTTGCATTATCAGACAAATTCTTCTTGTCATCCCCTGCCCAGCATATCACCACCACTGAGAAGCTAGTTTGGTGGAACATCTTAAATATTTCATGCAGCCTTCAGATTCACAATCATTCTCTTTCCATCTGCTTCAGCCTGTCCCTGCCGAATTCTCAGCAGGTGCATGGCCCTTGGCAGACTGCTTAGGTGAGGACTCCTTCAACCTTCTTTCCTCTCAATCCACCTATCTGTCTTCATCTCTCCTGGTGTATTAAACCTCCTATTTTTCCTTCTCTCCACTTTGCCTCCAGACAAATCAAGTCCCAAACTGGATTTCTTCATCCCCATTTTCATGCTTCTTTCTTGCAATTCACTTTTCTTCAGCCTCTTAATTTCCTCTTCTGTTCATTTTCTGGTTTATTTTCATTCTCAGTGAGACATTGCCTGAAGTCAGGATTAATAATCTATGCTTCAGTCATCCATTAATCCATCAGATTAATCCATCAGTAATCAAGTGTAGGCACAAGGAAGCTAGCAGCCTGCTTTGCAAGACGGAGACTGATAGGTAAAGCTCCCTGGGGGACCTGTGGAACTGGGGGGACACTGTGATCGAAGTGCATGGAAGGGTTGGCAGTCTGGGGCAAGAGGGTGACAGGGCTCTCCAAGGAATGCTCCACTGGAGCACTGAAAGCTCTCCATGGAGAAGCAACAGCTTATTAGAGCAAGAGGAGACTCAGTATGCTGCACTCTGAGGACCAGGATAATTTCTTCAACACTTTGGAGCTCCCCCTTCCTGGAGCAGCTTTTACTGGAGCAGTGTTTCACCACCCTCACTGTGAAGAATTTCTGTCTTATGTCAAGCCTGAATCTACCCCCTTCCAGTTTACATCCATTATTTCTGGTCCCCCCATCAGATATCTTATTAAAAAGTCGTACCCCTGGTGTTTTGCTCATCAGGGCCCCTTGTGGCAGCTCCATCCCACTAAAAGGACCCCACCTCACCTAAACTGCTCATGAACCACACAATGGTCATGCCAACACAGATAAACAGCCTCTCCCTCTCACTTTATCTCCACTATCATCCTCTAGTCCTTCTTTAGCGATTATTCTTCTGTGGATACTGGGGAATAGTGGGTCACTGTCTCCCCATCAAACTAGAGGAGCAAACAAAGGAAGTGATTTTGCAAATACAGATGAGCAAGAGGCGCTTTAGTTGTGCAAGAAATTCTGTACCACAGCTGTTGTTAGAGTCAAAAGACTGTCAAGGAAAGACACTGGGCCACAACCAGAGGACTGGGATGAGAAAGATATTGAGGGGACATGAGGTGAGAAAGCAAAATTTTCTGTGCAAATTCAGGGGAAAGTCATTAAGAGCAAGAGGTCACGTCTTGCATGGTCAGTCCCCAGCACCCTGCAGTGTGGGGGAAAGTGAGGTGTACCTAGCTGAGGAGTTGAGTCAGAGCCAGCAAAGGCAGGTAAGAGATCCAGAGATGGATGGGTCACAAGGCAGGAAATGGTAGGCAATGATGAGAGGAGTTTACAGATGAGCCACAGAGCTAACCAAGATCAAGAGGGTTAAATTTTTATGTTGTGTCCTTTCTATACTACAAATCTCTGCAAGTTATGTTACCTATAGAGAATAGTACTGAAGGATCTTTTGACATTTCTATTATAGGACCATTAGAATTACAGAATATCAGGGATTGGAAGGGACCTCAAGAGATCATCTAGTCCAAACCCCCTGCCAGAGCAGGAACAGCTAGACTAGATCACACAGGAATGCATCCAGGCAGGTTTTGAATGTCTGCAGAGAAGGAGACTCTACAATCTCTCTAGGCAGCCTATTCCAGTGTTCTGCCACCCTCAGAGTGAAAGTTTTTTCTTGTATTTCTGTGGAACTTCCTGTGTTCCAGTTTGCACCCATTGCCCTGAGTCCTGTGATTGGAGGTCACCGAGAAGAGCCTGGCTCCATCCTCCTGACACCCCCCCTTTAGATATTTATAGACACCAGTGAGGTCACCCCTCAGTCTCCTTTCCCCCAAGCTAAAGAGTCCCAGCTCCCTCAGTCTTTCCTCATAAGGAAGACACTCCAATCCTTTCATCATCTTTATGGCTGTGCACTGGTCTCTCTCAAGCAGTTCCCTGTCCTTCTTGAACTGAGGGTCCCAGAACTGGACACAATACTCCAGATGTGTTCTCACCAGGGCAGAGTAGAGGGGGAAGAGAACCTCTCTCAACCTACTGACCATGCCCCTTCTAATACAACCTAGGATGCCACTGGCCTTCTTGGTTGGAAGGGCACATTGCTGGCTCATGGTCATCCTGCTGTCCACCAGGACCCCCAGGTCCCTTTCCCCAACACTTCTCTCTAACAGGTTGGTCCCTTTTTCCTCCATGCAAGCGGCAGAGAGGCATTGCCTTCAGACTGTACAAATGTAGTCACCATGACCTAGTTTGAGAGCTAAATCTAGATAGGAGGGGGAAAAAAACACGTGCATTGAATGAACAAATACAATAAGTGACTGATTCCCCCCCAGACCCAGTGTTTAGTTCACTTAGTGATTTTAATCAGGCTTTGGTTAGGTTGAAAACAATTTAAAAGAAGTAAATTAGCACCTGTAGCAGTCATTGTTTTTATATGCAGGAAACAATTCTTATTTTTCAGTTCTGGAGACCTCATGTAGAGGCGACAGGTAAATCTTACCTTTGTGATCTTTCTGTGTATGGTGTGTCCTGTCCACTGTTTGCTGCCTTCCCTTCCCTGCAAACAATGCTTGATCTTTTTGAAGAGGGCAAAATTATTTGGTTTTGCTGATTCAACTGATATCTTCAGATCACAGGTAAGCAAGTGCACACTGTTTTTTTGTTTTTGTGTGTATTTGTGGGTTTTTTTGGGTGTGGGGGTAGGTGGGTGGAAGTGAAGGAAGGAAATAAAGTATATTTGACACGGTTCACACAGCAAGTGAGCCTGGGTCTTTGGTCCTTAGCTTTTCTTGATTGTGCTCTATCTGGCTGGCACCAGAAAACATCACAAGACGTAGCTCAATGGACAAATATGATGGTCTTTAAGGCAAAATGTCCTATAGGACTATGACAGCATGACTTAATAGAAGTGAAGGAATGAGCAAAAGGTAAATGTTATCTCAGATGACAAAATAACAGATTTTCATAATGAACTAGCATCCTTCCATAGGACTGATGGCTTCCAATAAGCCTGAACTTTTTTTCCACTCTTTGGTAATCACAGCTGGAAAGTATTCAGAGAATCTTTTAGGTTTTCCCCCCTATTTTTTTAATAAGATCCCAGGTACCAAAATGTCTATTGATAAAATATCCACAGTATAAGACAGCAGCGTATCATTCCATTTCTTCCTAAGGTATGAGACATGCATCTTCATTTGTAAGAGTAGTATGGCAGTTTATATCTGGGTAGATTATGTATAGAAAGCTTACATGTTGATGCTGTCTCTCTTATCCCACTTCAAGACTGACATGAAGTATTAACTTAGATTTCCTCAAGTGCTGTTATTCTCTTTAGCTGTTCCCATTCCTCCTTTATTATGAGGAATCTATGAAGGGAGAGTGAAAAATGCAGAAACTTGATTTAGCTCAGGAAGCGCAGGAGCTGAGAGCAGTTGGCAGCTAGAAAAGTGCCTAAGGGAAATATTGTGTCTGCTTGTCCCATTTTTACCCACTTTTTCCTGGGCAGCTGTGTTGCAGCCCAGACTGGACAGTTATTTGGTCCAGAAGATGCTCATTTACTCTTTTTTGTTGTATTCTTCTGACTCCCTGACTTTTGTAGGTTTTCTGAGACCCTGCAAACACTTCAGGTTGCATGATTTAGAAAAAATCAACATTCTGTTTAATTCTCATTACCACTTTCCCCACTGCTTTACTTTCAAGTTACTTGCCCTTTTGGTAGGGGTTCCCAGTCAGGGGGATACTAGACCTTCAGCTTTGGAAGGAACAGTAGCTCTCCAGGCTACTCAATGCATCCTGGTTATGATTTCTTGCACATGATCAGTAGCTGTGGGGTGAGGTTGTAGACTGCTGTCTCAGCACCTGGTGGTGCCCACTCCAAGTTTACCTGCTGACTGGAGCACTGAAGGAGCATGTCAAGCTGAAGGAGTGTGAATATGCTGGGTAAGTGTCCCTGCCTGGGCTCTGTGATGTCCAATCCTCCATCCCTCCTGCTAAGAGACCCAGGAAGAGGAGCTCCCTAAGATGAAACAGCTAAATATGGAATCTGACTTTTCTTTGCTGGATAAATAGATGCAACGTGAAGATGAGCTGCTTGCAAGGGGGTGATTACCTCTCTCTTGGTTGCACAGGTCAGCCTGTCTCTGACTAGTATGGCTGCGCTGGATTTTACCTTATGGTCAGCTTTATCATCGTCTTTCCTCTCTTCTGCTTAAGCATATACAAGACTCTAGTCTAAAAAATTAATTATGGTGACCTTTTCCTTCTAGGCTGTGATACAGTGCCTGGTTACGAAGAAAGAACTTGACCAACTTATAACTCTTGAAGTTCATTTGAGGACAAACCTGTAGCACAGCGATCAAGTGCACAGGCAATTTGGCAACAGCCTGAGGCTGCTGTAGGAAAAGACTGTCTGGGAAGAAGCTTTTCTTTCATTGCACGAAGGCTCAGATCTATTGCACTACTCTTGCATGCCCCATTTGTGGCTTTACACTAGATCTGCTGTGTTTTCTCTACTCTCACAACTGCTCAAGGTCCCACAGGCAGGGAAGTTCTGATTTAATCATACCACCACCAGTATTTGTCAGCAAGAGATGTGGGTTTTGTTTCTGCTGTTTGATGGGTGCCTGAATCAGAGGGAAAAAAATCAGTTCTGTTTTTTCTTGTGAAATCAGCTAAGTGTTCCTACCGTTCCAACTCAAGATGTCTTTGTTTTTTAGTGGGGTTCCTACACCCTCTTCTTTAAACTCAGGACTGTTTGTGGTTTTAGTATCTACTAATCATTTTGTAGAGCTGTGCTTTTAATTTCTGGGACTGGGCTTAATGAGATACTGAGAGAATGAAGTAGACAAAAGGTTGATGGCCTGGGAGGGAGGAGTAAGGGCAATGAACTCAGATCTTGATGGCCATTCACAAAGCAACCTAGTAAAGGATAAGGGTTGTAATAGAGTGGCTAGTTAACTTCCTAATAGAAAGGGTAAGAAAATGCTACTTTCTTTTTGTTTGAGTAAAGTCAGGTTTCAACCCTTGGCTGACTCATGCTTGCTTATAGGTGTTATAATGACAGTAGCACATCCTAATGCAAATTGAGATAGTGACCAAAGCTTTACAATGGCTCATCAATGAACCTGTTACAGCTTCTTAATAGAAGCAGCCTGTGTGGTTAAGTAGGTAGAAAGGGGAAGTGAGAAAACATGGATGCAGTTGATGTGAGCATCCTTTGGATGGAATTTATGATAGGAGGCAGGACAGATGTTGAAAGGGGAGATTTATTCAAATTGGCTAAAGTGTCTAATTTGACTAAAAGGTTGCTTAAAGAAAATGACATCTTGCAAATTATTCTCTCTGGTGTGCTGGGCTAAATTTAAGAGGGTGGAAGTGACTGTTTTAGTAGTGTAGATGACAATAGGAACCCAGAGGGAAATTGGAGAGATCAAATGCCAGTGGGTGGCGCAGCCTGATGGGCAGTCACCCTGGATTTCTTTTCTTCAGCATCTGTCTGAGCTCTCCCTTGTGAGATATCCCCATCTTGGCAGAATGTAAGACGAAACAGTGTGAAAAAGCCCTGATTGGAAGACGAAGAAGGATGAGTATCATGTTCCTCAGGGAGGGAGGCTAGTATGTAGAGCATTCAGATGTACAGGAAACATTGCCTTGAAGTCTCTCACTTGTACTAATATATAAATGCATTTGCCCTCCCCCCAGATCACTCTTCATCTGTTTTATGTTGTAGGCACCTTGGTCTTTATCTAATATTTTATCACCTTGATAGCTCTTACCTTATTAATTATGTCTGTTTCTATCTCTAATCTCTTCACATTGCCTCCCCGGGGTGCTCTCTCCTTTGTCTCTTGCTGTTCGCCATTACTTCTTTACCTGTTGTTTTTTTTCTCACTCCACACTGATTCATTGTAACCTCAGCTGACTTTTCTGCTTTTCGTTGGAGCAGTGGTGAAAAAAAGGCATGTGGTGGATATGGGAAAGGAATGCAATGCACAGAGTGTGCTCTGGAGGTCTGGTGTCCCCTGATTTGGGTGCTGACCTCTTCAAGCTCTACATGAAATTCGTTAGCTGTGAAATTTGGTTGCATAGACAAACCAACCATGAAAGTCTTTGCTCTATATTCATGCAAGGATGGAATTTATGGGTGTCAGCAGCTGCCCACAGTGTTGCAGGTGATGCCTAGAGGTGTTGCAGTGGAGAGCCTCTTGCTGCAGCTCTGGCATCAATTGTCCTCCAAGCCCTGGTGCACAGGGACATTTCGAGAGACAGCCCAGACAGGGAAAAACACAGTGTATCAAATGGGAGATGAAGAGTGCAATAGTTAAGTCAGCCTGCAGCAAAAGATAGCCAGGGCCTGAGGTATAGGTATGTGTTTCTAAAGTGTAACCACAGAGAAATGGCCAGAAGAATGTGAAGCTCCCAGAAGGGCAGCTGATGGTGTACCTCTGCAGCACGGTTTTCTATCCACCTTCAGCAGCATTTGGCCTGTCTGAGCAGTCAGAATCACCTGAGAGGCAGACAGCAGTCAAAGCACCCCAGATGCCTGCAGCCTGAGCAGAGCTTATGAAGACTCCCATTGCATGAGCATCACCAGGAGACCTGTTAGAGACCTGCTTGTGTAAAAAAAAAAACCAAACAAAAAAGGGGGTTGTGGTTGGGTGAAACCTGATTGTGGAGGACCTGTAAAGTGGATAATGTGGGTGGTCCTATGTACCTTGGCATCAGAGTGGCTTGTGAGCATGGTGCTGATAGACCTGAGTCACTTCAGAGGGAAACTGATCCCCTGAGATCGAGTTTGGTTGTCTGAGAACTGATTTCTAAGATTCAGACAGGCCTGTTGCAAGGGGAGGGTGAGATGTGGAGGAGAGCTATCTGGAAGACAAGATTATGAGCAAACTGTCTAGTTGCTGATGTCCAAGGCTGATGTGGGCTGGATGGCCTGTGGAAATGCCTGACCCCCATGAATGACCAGAAAGGGAGCCTGATTTACTCAAGCTTTATTCCTTCCTCTCCATGGGCTCCCTGCCTGCTGGATGAAGTGACAAGGAGAATCTGAATGAGGTAATGCATGTGGGAGGTATCTGCCATTCCCTGTGCTGAGCCTGTATGTTTGGTCATCCTCTTCCTGCTTCACAGCAGGCAGCTGTGCTCTTAGGGACTGCTAATAGCCATATTGCACAGCTGCCTGTGCACATCAGTAATGACACTTCATCCTCTTACGATGCTCTCATCAGGTGTTTTGAGTGCTGGCAGTCAGGTGCTTCGTTCCCTGGTGCTGGTTCCCACTAGGTGCTGGGGCTGTCAGTGGAAGACTCTGTGTGTGAACATGCATTTCCTCCTCAGGCACAGAGATGTGAGGAACTCTCTCTGACTCCTGAGCTCTTCCTGACACTGCCTTTTCTCTGCCTTCACTCCCCAGATCCTCTCTAGTCTTTACCTTGGCAGGAAGAGGTGTCCCAGAGAGCTCAAGGCTTGAAAAATGAGAGCAAAATTGGAAAAGTTTCAGCTTTTTTGTATATGTCTCAATTTTTCCTTGCAGTTTACAGTGCTAGACACACTGGATCTTATTACATAAAGATGTTATTTCTTGTCATTAATCCAAAGCATGGTGGCTGTTCTTGGCACTTTCCTTCTAATTTGCTATTCTTTGTACTGAGTAGCTATATCTTAGCACACTGACTGGGTCAGCTTTTGCTCTCTTAATAGCATTTCCCACTTAACCTTAGAGTCAAGGGAAGCATCCTTTCCTGATGAGTGTTGTTTTTTTCCTACTAATTGTATTCATGATAGAAAAACTAATTATGACTGAAGGAACCTGGGTGCCTCAGCCTAGTGAATGAGACTTTCCTGGTTTGCTCATTCAGCTCAGGCAAGAGCCATAGCAGTAAATTCTGGGTCTGTGGAAATTGGGCTGATGGTCTTGATTCTGACTGGAAATGCCACTTAAATATGTGTGAGGATGGTTCTCCATAGCACGAAAATTATTTTCAGCGCTCAGCTGTTCACTTTTACAAATATTACTAGAATGTGTCAGTACAAATGTTTCAGTATTTCCCCCTTCTTGCTTAGATCAGAATGTAGATAGAAAGCATCATTGTTACAACTTGTTACAAGACTATCGACCAGGACAGTCTTTCAGTCAGTGTGCTGACTAGTGGATGAGCTCTTATGCAGTGGAAGTTTAAAGCTGAAACCATTTGAGTACTCCCCTTACTTACCTCTAAGGTTAACTGTAGGTATCTGGACTCCTCAGTACTTCTTCCTCATCTGAGAATAAGGATAATCATTCTGAGCTACCCACTGTGGTGGTCAATTAAGGCCTTACTGAGTAATGGAAGAAGCTGGGACAAAAGGTAGGCGATAAATATAAGGAGCTGTTGCAAGACCAAGTGCTCTGCGGTTTGAAAGCGCAGAATGAACTTGGTCAGAGCCTTTTCTTGTGTGTTCAGACTATTGTTTCCCATCAGTCTCCTACCTCTGTCAAGTGCTCAGAGGATGGTGCTCAGTTAATGAGCAGCCAGATTACACTTTGTTTCCCTGTGTTTGTTCAGCGTGTGCCTCTAGGTTTTATTGACAACACACTGTTTAAGTCCTGTTCTGAAGATGGGATTATTGATTTCCTCATAGCCTTTTTTTATCATGCTAGTATCTGAGTGCTCATCTCTATAGAACTCAAGTGCTTCACAAATACTAATTTATCTTTACAACACCCTGGGAGGAAAGGACTGCTCTTGGCTCCCTGTTACAGAGGGTATGGTAGTGGTCACAGATTGAAATCAGAAGCATTGAGTGATTTTTGAAAACCTAATTAACAATACCTGGGACTACCTGGGATTTTTCAGAGCTTGTGAAATGTAGCAATTCCTACATTGAAAATGTGAAGCCTTCAGCTGCAGAAGTGAGCTGTCAATCATCCCTCAAGCTGAACTTAGGATTCCTGGTCTGTAGTGTGTAAAGAAAATAACATAATGACCACCTGATTAAACTGACTTATTTTGCTTGGGTTTCAGTGCCTATGATCAGATGGCTCCTGTGCTCACTTCTCTTCTGATGCCACAATGACAGCAATGGCCCGGGAACTCTTTTTGGGTCACCATTGCAAAGAGTTACCACATGGTGCAATTGCATCATGATGTCAAGAGGATAGGATGTGCTGAGTGGGCTTGTCCATGTGTGCTAACACAGGAGAGTGACTATATGGGAAACTTCCTAATTGGATTTATTTTTCTACCAGAATCACAGAGTAGAGCTGGAAATTCCAAATACCTTTGGCTCAGGCTTCTGAACCACATTTCATTGGTTCAGGCTTCTAGCCCAACAGTCAAAGTGGGTAGGTGGCTTTACCAAGATGCCCTTCTCCTAGTAGTAAAAGCCATTCCCAGAGGAGCAAGGACTGGGGGTGGTATTGGGGTCAGGGCACAGGTCTTGATGTTACAAACCACATTGAAATCATGCTAATGATTTGCAATAGGCGATACCATGATGGCTCTTTCCTCAGCTTGTGGTAGAGTTGAGAGCCTTGGCTTGTGTGGCTGTTGCTGGGTTTCAATGGTACTGGGAGCTGCAGCTCCCTCAGGGATGGCTGATTTTTGGGATTTTGTCTTGGCATTTGCTGTGAGCATCCATCAACAATTTGTGTTGGAGCCAAAGACTTAAATTCCTGCCAATTTTTGCAAGCAGGGAAATATGGACCTTGCTTTTTCCATCTGGTGAATATTTGGGAAATATTGCTCTTCTGAGGGAACTCCCTTTTCATCTCTTCCTGTTTGAACTTCTGCCTGTTTTGTCATTGGCATTTCAGGTAAATATTAGTTATTTACTCTTTTGTACCTTTGTATTTTGATCTTCGCCTGAGAGCTTCTCATCCCAACCATCTTTCAATAGAAAGTTGTTTTTTCATTTTCATGGAATCTTTGCCATGGAAAACACCTCATTTTCACTGAGAAGGATTATTTGGGGCAACAGAAGTAACACTGCAGTGCCTCTTTCTAGTGCTCTAAGCCCTGGATATCCAAGCTCTAGAGTGTGTTCTGGCTCATTAGAAAAGAGCAGGTCAGCTGCAGGGTATGATATCAGCCAAACACGTTTTCTTATGATGTATTATGGCTGCCTGGCTGTTGAGTTTTGCTGGTCCTGGTTGACAAAATATCTGCCCCACTTTACAAAAAGGGTATGAACAGGGAGCCCATTGCAGAGAGCAAAGTTTGAATGTGGAATTTAAATGGAGCCTGTGGAACTGCATTTTGAAAACTGGACAATTCATCTGTTTTTTTTTTTTTCTGTAATGAATATTTTGATTTAATGCCAAAAAAGTGCAGATTTTTCTCTGGAGAGATGAGGAAATGTTTTTGTGACCTGCTACACTCTGCTGTTGCATTGCTGTTGCAGGGTTTGCAGCTTTATTTTTGACATTCATCTGTCATTGTTTGATCTCCACCATACTGGTTGATTGTCTAAATGATGGGTTTATAGGCCGTAGTAAAAATTTGGTTTATTTTGCCTCTCTTCCAGCTGTATTTGCAAGCCTGATGTTTGCTTAGATTTGGATAACTGGTGTCTTGTGGAGAAAAAAAATTTCTTGTTTGTCTACTTGTTGGCATCGGTGACAGGAAGTATAATCCTTCCATTGGTGTGTTTACAGGATCCAGCAGAGATAGATAGCTGTAGCTTTTCATTGTCTATTTAAGCTTCTTTTAAGGTATACATATTTGCTGTCTGATGGGACATCTGATTCTCTGTGTGCATCTTGATGAGGAGGTAAAAGAAAAAAATTAGTTTCAGTGAAATTCTAAACCTTCCCAGCTGAGAACTGGACTGCTGTGTTTCTATTTGAAGCAAACCATCTAGTTTGCCATTTGAACTTTTCTCCCCATTGCAGAATTAACTAACTTTTTTACCTGCATTTTTCTAAGATGAGTGTGACTGCAATGCATTGGAGCAAATGGTTTATTTTTTTCTTTCTAGGTGTTGCTATAGCTATCTGTCTTGCTCCATTTAACAGAACATTCCTCTTGCTGATTTCTTCCCTCAATGGCAAATGCCATTCCAATTTACTCCTGCTGTAAGCTGTCTTAGGGAAACTGCTAATTGCAGCTTATGCAAAATTAGGTGTCCCTTTGTTGTTCAACTTGAAATGCTGCACATTTGGATGTGGAGAGACAGCTGCTTTGCTAAAGCTATTCTGTACTGTCATTCAGAGGTAAGAACAAATTCTGCAGGCCTGCACTCAGAATTGCTCCAGGATGAGCAAAGCCAAAGCCATGCAGTTTCTTGTGGCATAGAAATAAAGCAATAAATTGTGAGTTATGCTGGGGTTGGAGTGGTGCTGGTGGTGTCACAGCTTCCCACTGCTGCTGAGCAGAATTGTGGAGTGTGTGCACTGCCTGCCAGACACTGGGCATGGCTTTTGAGTGAAACTTGTGAGAGAGAAAGGCCAGGGCAAGCTTTAGCCCTCTCAAAGGTGCATAAAACACACTTATGCAAGCTCTCAGAGGAGAGTGCAGTGTGCTTGCATTGCTCCATGCAGGAGACACTGCCTTAAAACTCATCTTATGGGGCAATTCTTATTCCTTTGCTGCGAGACTGCTGGTTTTCAAGGTTTTCACTGAAATAGCACAGGGAAGTAAGTTGCTTTTGGTTAGTAAGTTTTCTAATGAAAGCTGAAATTGCTAGTTGCAACCACCCACCTGAGAACTCTAGGTATCTGAGATCTAGGCATCTCTAGACCTGAGAAGTCTAGGTATCTTTGTGGAAGCAGGGGGGGCCTGCCCAAGTAACCTCTGTGTTCTTCTTCTGCCTATGGGAGAAGCTGGTCTGGGTGACCTGTGTGTTCAGAGGGATTGCTGATGTGTATGGCCATGCTTCATTATATTTTCAGTTTGCATTCCACCAGAAGTAAAGGGCGATTTTTGCTGCCCCTTTTACACTATAACATAGTAATTTTTAGAAGTGCAAAATGGATTTATTAAGCTCCAGGTGAAACAAGCTCCATTATCTTTTCTGGTTTGGCATCCCATATTGTAGTCTAGGTTCTGCTCCAAAGCATGTTCTTAAGAGCCTGCAGCCATCTGTGTGATATTTATGAGATTGTAATTTTATATCAGGGAATTTATTATTCTGTATTAAAAGGCAGGCATAAAATAAACCAAGCTAAAGGGCATACAACCTTTCAAAAGGTTTTCAGCCTGTTGAATATTTTTCTCTCTTCTGTATAATGCTGTGTTTGAAAGCAAATTAATCTCTATGTTGAGATTGCAATCCAAAAGCAACTGACTGCTGCTCTTGAGGTGGCAAAATTTCTTTGGTGCCTTTTTTTGGGAGGAAATTGCGGAGGTTGCAGATGATGTATTTCAATGACATTATTAAATTGTCCTGTTAATCACTATATTAACCTGTTTCAGTGTCATTTTACACCCCTCAAACCAGCTGTTGGAGACAAGCCGTGTTCCAGCACTGTCCTTGAGTAGTCTTACGGACTAATAGAAGATTTGCAATGTTTTTTGTTCAAGTTTTATTGCACTTGCAAATCCCTCTAGTTCCACTTAGATTCTTGTACGGCTATTTCCTCAATAGCTTTTACTCAATAGCTTTTACTTTGTTCACTTTTTCTTAAAGCCATTTTCATTCAGTGCAGCTCCCATCAAAGAAGGATGACCCAGAACTTGGCCCTCATCCTATCACTTTGTGCCCCTGCAAAAAGTCCCTCCCCTGTTTTCCTCTAGGCCCCCTCCAGGTGCTGGTGGGCTGCTATAAGGTCTCCCCACAGCCTTCTCTCCTTTTAGCTGAACAGCCCAAACTCTCTAAGCCTGTCCTGGTAGGAGAGTTGCTCCAGCCCCCTGATCATCCTCATGGCCCTCCTTTGGACCTTGGCCAACAGGTTCATATCCTTCTTGTGCTGCGGACTCCAGAGCTGGATGCAGTACTCGAGGTGGGGTCGCAATGGAGCAGAGTAGAGAGGCGGGATCACTTCCTTTGATCTGCTGGCCATAGCTCTTGTGTTGCAGCGCATCACTTGTTAAACTTTATTCATGGCAGAACCTTGCAAAAGTGGAACGAAACAGAATTAGGCCCTGTTCTCTGATTGTTCCTTTAATGGCTTAGGCTAATTAGAAATGCATTATTTAATTATTTAAATGCACTGGTCTTTAATACTGCAATGAACTAAGTGGTTAACCTTTCTAAGACCTGAAAAGAAGATTTAAAACTAAGTAGTGAACTCTTAAATGATATCTGAACAGTGTGTTCACTGTCACTAATTTAAGCTTAACTCTTGCTTTCCCCCCCCCAAATGCTTTTATGTACATACACATATGATCTCCTATGTCTTGTGGGAACTTGGCTTTGCCTTCAGTAGTGGGCTTTCTCAGACAGTGTTTGCATGCCTTTATCCTGTGAATCACTGGATAGCCAAATTTGACATGGCCTTTCAATAAGTCACAGTCTCTGGTTTTATAGAAAGCTTTAATTCTTATACAACTCTCCAGACTTTCCGTGCTGCTGTGGCTTTTGCATATTAAGAGAAATTGAATTTTTATCTCTTTTTACTTAAGGGAGAACCATCTCTTGAACCCCGTGGTCCTACTTCAGTTCTTGCTTTTGGCTGGGGAGCAGAGGTCTCAAAGCTGATGCAAGGAGGCCAGGTAGACTTCAAAGACCATACAAAAGTCTCTGCAGAAGAAATTCTGCTGTGTGAACTCATCCTTTATTAGACATCAGGGACTCCATGTGGCATTTCAGCTTTGGCACACACGCATGCAAGGGAAAACCCTACTCCCTGCAGAGCCCCTGCCTATGTATTAGGAGTCTGTCACTTGTCTGCATTAAAGTTGAGTCTTACCAACAGAATGAAATCCTAATCCCTTGGCAGCTCGTGCAGCTTAGGAAGTGAATATTTGATCACAATAGAGAGATGATATTTTTTCCAAAATATTTTTTTCTTCTTGGGTGCTCTGTCTCTGAAGTGCATTTGATAGCTGACCTCCAACTTCGAAGCTGCATCCACCTCTTCTTCCTCGTTTAGAGGTTATTTTGCTGTCCCATTGAATGATTTAGCACCGATTACCCTCCATCTCAATGCAGCTTAATGCAGGGCAACTCAATGGAGAGGCCCTGTGTTTCTCTGCGAGGCCCAGGAGACAGCCATGTTGTACCAGAAGACACAAGGAGATCAACTGCAAGTTTCTTTAGCTATGATAAATTAATCTGTTCACACTGATGGAAAGTTGTTAGTAAGTCCTGATACTCTCTTTCTTTTTAAGCAGGATGAAAATGGTTGTTTGCCCTTGCACTTCAAGTCCTGAATAAGCAGCATTCCTCACCTTAGATTTTTGTGCATTTTCCTATAGCATAGCATTTTGCTATGCTATTTATTTTCTAGGATTATCGCTTTCCAGAGCAGCAGTGCCTTGTGTAAAAAGATAGAGCTCTGTTCTATTCACCTGTAGTTGCAAACCTGAAGCACGTTTGTATGGTGGTCAGCACAGTTGCCAAAATAAATTTATCCTGGTTCTACCCAAGCATTCAAGAGGTTGTGACAGAGCTCTGAAAAAGCATTTATGTGTTAGCACTTACAACACAATTGACCAAATACTGTTTCCTGACTCTTATTTTCTTGTTTGTGTAGGGCTGTGGGGGGGATTTATTTATTTCTTTTTTAACTGTGGTGGGATGTGGAGTTGATCCTTTGTACTGCTGGTCTGAAGATCTGTGGTTATTGCTTTATTTTTCTCCATCTTTCAGCTTTTGGGTTTTTTTTGTTTTTATAACATTGTCACCTGGAATAGCAGCTTCTGCTTTCTCAAGTCTAAATTTGCATTTCACAGAATTGGAAAAATCTCTTGGCTTGGGTTAAGGTTAAATCAACTTCCCATTGAGCCTGACTTGCTGAATCCTTTTATATTCCATGTATGAGCTTCATCTTTTCACCAAAGAACTGTATTTCCTCAGACTGACAAATTTGAGCTTTATGTCTGTCATACATTTACTGATTCATGTTCCCATTGATGGAGAATAAAGAAAGGTGTCATGTCAGTAACTTTGCATGGAAGAGGCTTGTTCTATCCATCTCTGCCCTGTACCTTGTTTTCTGCCATCCTTCCCTTCATCTAGAAACCCATCATGTCTGGTCTGCTGGGAGCCTGCTGAAAGGAGGAATTGCATTGCCTGCCTTGGGAGGCTTAGCAGGGAGTGTCACTTCTCCATCCTTCGACTCCACTACCCCCTAATTTGGTATCACTGCCTTGCAGCTGTTGCTGTGGTCCCCTTGATGGTCTGTGGTGGAGGGAAGAAAAAATCTTGCTGTCTGTTTGTTCTGTTTGTGCAGCACCTGGCAACTATGCTCTGACCAAACTGATGCATGTAAGCACTGCAATTGCGTGAAGTGTTAGTAGCACTAATTGTATGGACTTGCTCAGCAGAGAGACACTTCAGAGCCTGCTGGCTGGGCAGAAGGTGGCTTTGCTTTGTGAAGAGAAGTGTCTAGAAACATTGAGTCTATCCTGGGTACCATCAGCTCAATTTTTTGCAGCAGTGGCACCTTCCTTTAACATTGTGTGGGCTCCTGGCACTCGTCACCCGTGGCCTAGGAGAAGCTGCTTTGTTTTAGCCTCCACAGCCTCCACATAGTCTTGGTCACATGTTGTCCCTTAAACTACCTCCCTTCCTTGAAACAGAGTATCTCCAGATAGAGTCTGTGCCTGTTGCAGGTGCCCTCTGGAGAGCCAGAGCTCAAAGTAGGAGTGGTCTCTTGGTGCTGAATTGTCCCCATATGGGACAGGGGCTCCACCAGTCCTATGACACCTCTGATGCTGGCTGCAGGTCTCTCCCTGCGGTCACCACATCCTAGTGGCCAAGGATGTGCACCAGACCTGGCACACCTTGCTGTTGCACCAAGTTTTACTACCTGATCTTGTCAGGTGGCAATATTTAAGGCAAACTTGCCCGAAGTGGTCAAAACAGTGGAAATAGTTTCCTGTGTCTGGGTGATCTCATTTGCCTTCTTACAGAAAAAATAAACATATCCTCTTCATCTCTTTTTGCCCGCCTCCCTCCCCCTTCCCTGGCCCTTCTTATTTTACGTTGCATTTGTTTGCATTTTTCCCCTTCAGGGCTATTTCCTCCTTCTGAAAGGAGGAAAAAAATGGCCCTGTAAAACCTTTGCACATAATTGACAGAGCTGCCTTGGCACCAGGGCATAGAAAATGAGCCTGATTGAAGGGCAGGGGGGAAACAAATGGTCTTCCTGTTCATCTGAGAAACAAAAGAATGATTTTTTACCTTTTCTTATTTTAGTAAGTCTATATGTGAAAGAAGAAGGGGGAAAAAGGCAAAATGAAAGAGTTTGAATTCTGCACCAGGGAAGATCTTGGTGTGTAACAGTTTCTGTGCACAGTTTAATAACCTGAAACAGGAGTGAACGGACAGAGAGAGGTGGGTTACAGGACCAAGCAGGAGGGGCAGGGCTACTCACTTCAAAAGTACTATCCAAAAATAAGTCCTCATTTCTTCTTCTGCTTTGTTTGACAAATGGCTTTGGTCTTGTTTAATCTCATTTCTGGTCTTTTCTGTTTCCATCTTCATCTGCCCCCATTCTCTCTGCAATGTCACCATAACCTATTTATTGGAAGTATACTGTGCCACGATGTCCGTAGTGAGGCTGGGTCTGCTGTGCCCAAGTTGAATCTGCAGTGAAGGAGAACAGTGGCTCTGCCCAGAGAGCACCAGGGGAATAACAGGAGGCAAGGACTCCATCCATGTTTACTGTACCTTTCTCTCTCCTAATTATCTCTCTTTCTTGGTGATGTTTTTTCTTTGCTGGACTAGAGCCATTTTGTCTTGATCCAAATATACTGCAATATAAATTTTTTCCATGCCTTTTGCTAGCCCTACATACGCTATTTGCTTCTGTGTTTTGTTTAGCTTTACCAACTTATTTTTTTTCCCTCTTCTTTCTCTTTTGTTCCATTCACACATCTTTCTGCTACTTCAAACCCTTTCTTATACTATTGCTCTTCATTCCTTTATTTTCCTCTCACTGCATTGCTCTCATCTGTGATTGCAGTGTCTCCCATGGCATGTGGCTAGCCTAAGGGCTGTGCCCAAGTGCCTGGCTTCAGTGCCATCTTTGTAGCAGGAGCTGCTTTTCTGGTGTGACAAAAAGTGAAATACTTGTCCTGTCACTGAATTTACAGGTGGACAGAGGAGAGGAGTCAGATAAATAATTGTTTTAGCAAAATTATATTGAGTAAGAAAATGATACCTCTGAAAATGTCCTGTTTCCCTGCCTTTTCTTATCCTGTTATCTCATATTGCCTTTTTTTTAATCTTCTATATGCTCACTTTCCTCTTCGGTACAAGTTTTCTGGGACATCATACTTAGAATATAGCCGCAAAGTAAAGGCCAATGGGCTTGCAAAGGGAACTGTTTTGCAAGAAAGTTAGAAATTCAGGTTAATTGGATGCAATCAGGTCAAAATTCAGTTAATCTTTGAGTAGGTGGGTGTGTTACCACAAGGCTGTGTATGCATGCCCGGTCTGGGGGCTGATTTAGGCACATTCGTACATTCCCTTGGAGACTGGGAGAGTGAAGTGCATCTGGAGAAAGAGATGAGAATGCAAAAGTGACATCTCTTCATGTTGCAGCAGAGAAACTTCTTCCTTCTCAGGCACAAGAACAAGGCTGCCAAATTCTAGAGTAAGTGTAGTGGTACAGCTGTAACCTATTAAATGAGTGTGGAAAAGCAAAAGG
The DNA here is from genome assembly GCA_013400935.1 of Turnix velox. Lineage (NCBI taxonomy): Eukaryota > Metazoa > Chordata > Aves > Charadriiformes > Turnicidae > Turnix > Turnix velox. The sequence continues at coordinate 18,619 of VZTY01026210.1, forward strand.
AACATCCGTCCTCAGGAAAGGATGATCTTTGTGGAGGGCAAAGGGACACCGCCTGCATGAAGGATGAGGGGAGAGAAGATTCCCTCAGGTATCTGTGTAGATTTTGGGGTTTTTTTTTGTATGTAATTAAGGAAGAGAGCTTTTCAAAGCTATACCATTTTATTCAGTTATCTGAGATTTCCACTGTACTTGAATGGTTGGATGGGGTGTGCCGAAGCCAACCTCATGAAGTTCAACAAGGCCAAGTGCAAGGTTCTGCATCTGGGTCAGGGAAACCCTGAGCACAGATACAGGCTGGATGGAGAGTGGCTTGAGTGCAGCCCTGAAGAGAAGGATTTGGGGGTGTCACTGGATGAAAAACTCGAGATGAGCCACCAGTGTGTACTTGCAGCCCAGAAGGCGAACTGGACTGCATCAAGAGGAGTGTAAGCAGCAGTCAAGAGAGGTGATTTTGCCCCTCTACTTGGCTCTGGTGAGGCCCCACCTGGAGTATTGTGTCCAGCTCTGGAGCCTCAACATAAGGACATTTTGCTCCTGGAGTGGGTCCAGAGGAGGGCCATGAAGATGATCAAAGGGCTAGAGCACTTCCCTTCTGAGGACAGGCTGAAGGAGTTGGGGTTGTTTNGCACTTCCCTTCTGAGGACAGGCTGAAGGAGTTGGGGTTGTTTAGCTTGGAGAAGAAGCTCAGGGGGGACCTCATAGTGACTTACCAATACCTGAAGGGCGCTTACAGAAAGGCTGGAGTAGGACTGTTCAATAGGGTAGAAGATGGTAGGACTAGGAGTAATGAATGCAAACTGGAAGAGGGGACATTAAGGCTAGATATAAGAAAGAAATTCTTTATGGTGAGGGTGGTGAAACACTGGAACAGGTTGCCCTGTAGATGCCCCCTCTGTGGAGGTGTTTAAGGCCAGGCTGGACGAGGTACTGAGCAACCTGATCTAGTGGGAGGTGTCCCTGCCTGTGGCAGGGCGTTTGGAACTAGATGATCTTTAAGGTCCCTTCCAACCCAAACCATTCTATGAAATAGGTTCTGTAGTTTTGAGAGAGGGGGGAAATAGGTGAATCCTTCAGATTGAAGGGGTCCTCAGGAGGTCACTCAGCGGTCCAACTTCCTGCTCAAAGCAAGGTCTGTGCTGAGTTCAGGCCAGAGCTTTGCCCAGGAAGGCTTAGAATATTCAAAGGATGGAGTTTGCGTTACTCCTCCAGATCATGTCTGCTATGGCTTTCCTGCACAAAGGAACTCTTTTGCTCCCCTGTTTTCTTCAGAGACTATTGTGTTTTGTTCTGCCTGTGCAGACATGTGCAGTAAACAGTCTGGCTCCATCTCCTTTTATGTACTAGATGGAGAGGTCTATTAGGTTCCTTAAATCTCCCCTGCAGGCTGAACAAGCCCCAGTCCCTCAGCCTCTCCTTGGAGGACAAGTGCTTCAGACCCTTGAGCATGTTGGTGGTATTTCACTGGACCTGATTTGGTTTATCATCATCTTTCCACAGACCTAAGCAAAGCCAAGTATACATGTACGATGTAGCAAGTATTATTTTAAGGAAAGTAATTTTCCTTAACCCACTGGTTAAAGTCATAGTCATAGTCATCTAGGTTGGAAGGGACCTTTCAGATCATCTAGTCCAACCATCAGCCCAACTCTGACAAGCCTCCTGTGAACACAGCCCTATATACTTTCAGTTGCTCATGCTGCTGCGGGCAGAGCCTGGACTCCTGAACCTTTCTTTGATTTAAAGCATTCTGTCTGATTTGGCCTGACTGGGGATAAATCTGGTTGACAGCTAAATGTTCTCCATCTTGGTTCTGAATAGAAGGAAGATGGCTCAGCATCTGAGCTCTGAGTTTGGCATGAGGGAGAGGCAGTCTCCTGTGGGGTGGCAAGAGCTCTGGAGGTAGTCAAGCTACTGACCTTGTTATCAGTGAAAGAGGGGGAGTTGGTACTGAATGGAAGCTATTGCAAAGGGATCTGCTGCTTGAAGAAGGCAAAGGGGAAAGGTGACAAAAGTAACTTACTCTTCTAAAGCTTATGCTGGAAATGGTGAAATGTCACCATGTGTCATTTAGTAGCATTAAATCAGGCCCAGGTACCACAAAAACAATGGAATCTCATTTAAAGTCTGCAAGGTAACTGTCACGTTGTCCAGCACAGGAGGTCAGTTCAAGTAATTTCAGTCCTTCAGCAGTCTTAAGCCTCTGAGTGTGGTCAAGGGCAGAAAAAGTGCCTGCAGAAGTGCTACTGAAGCAATCTCTTTGGACTCCCCTGTGGACTTTAAATTCTGAATCCCAGCATAGCATGACAGATATTTGCTGTTCACACAATGAAGCTTGTCTTCATGCAAGCAGATGTCCTCATCTGTGTGGCCTGGCATGACTGCTGAGCTGTGGGTATGTGAAAATACAACCTGCAGTAGATATTCAAAAGCTGTTTTACTTCCAGGGCTAGTTTTATATGGGCTGGAACTATTCAATTGTACATCTTTGCTCTGTCTTAGTAGCTGAAAGTAATAATTTAATAATTAATGAATTACAAGGTATTTCCTAAGTAGTTTTGAATATTCAGAAATACACTAGAAAGTCAGCGAGAGGAGTAGCAGGCAATTCATAGAGAGATAGGGAGAAACCATTCAGAGTTGCAAGTTGAGTCCCCTTTCTTTTGAATTTGGTTATAAATCATTCATGATTAGGGTCTGTAGGAGGACAGTAGAAAATGGAGATACAGGAAATTCCTAGGAAGCTGGAGAGAGTGCAGTATTCTCATGTAGCCCCAAGTGAATAAAACTTTTGCTTCAAAGCTTGGAGATTGCTGAAGCTGTGCTCTGACTGCATTTGCAGGAATCTCCAATGGAGCCAAGGACTTTGTGTTATAACTGACTAAATGGAAAGACCCCACTGAAGAATTAGCTAGAAAAACTAGTGGTCCATGAACTCTGTTTGCATGCTTCAAGTGATTTCCCTTTTCTTTTTTTTGTCTGTGTCAGGGAGCAGGGTCTAGCTGACAGGAGAGCTGCTGGGTAAGTTTGGACTTCAGGCTGGAGTTAGGTGGTAGATGGGGATGAAATGACCACTCTCCCTCAACAACATGAAGTGCATGGCAGCTCATGACTGTTTCGAATGTGATTAGTTGGCATAGGAGCTTGGAGATTGTCCATTTCTGTGCTGCAAAGTGGATACCCACCAAATAATTCAGGGCTGTGACAGACTTTGCTGTGTGGAATCCTTGAAGTTTGTATAAGTGAGTGGTGGATTGCTGCTGTTAAAGGCATTTTGGTAGCACTTTCCAGTCCAGAAGGCCTCAGTGCACCACTACCAAAAGTAGAGAGAGGAAGATCTCAGAGACAGAACCATGACTGCAGGGAGTAATGAGCTGCAGCAAGTGACAGAGGGAAGGGGTTAGGGACCTCCCTGGCTTTGGGGGTGCTTCTGTTCCTTGGCCTATTGATGCATGGTCTGGAGAGATGCTCTTGATTCTTATGTGAGGTGACTTTATGTCAAGGTGGGGCCTGGGCTTTGCTGCTTGAGGAGTGGTCTCTGTCCCTTCCTGGTTAGGCTGTGAAGTCCCTGAGGAGGGTATTGGAATGTACAGGTTTACAGGACATTGCATCAGCAAGGGACTCTGTGTGCCTCTTTTCCCACAGCTGTGTAACAACAGCCCCCAGAAAGTCTTGTCAGAAAGACTTTTTTCCAGCATCTTTATCTGTGGTTTGCTAAATGCTCATGATTAGTTTTAATTCCAGCTATTTTCAGTGATTAAAACACTGCTTTCCTTGCATTGCCTCATGCTTTTAATTAGGCAAAGCAAACTCATGTGCTACAAAATCCTTTCCATTGTCCAAGTGAAGGAGAGTTTTATAATTTCTGCCACAGCTTCTCGTTCAGAAACACAAATCAGGAGCCAGTAGCTGGCAACTCCGAGAGCTGCCAGGAGCCTGCTCTGCTGCAGGCTATTGTCCTTTGCATAAGAAGGAAATGGGTGGAGGGATGGAGGACCACTCTTGCTTTATGTGTCTGCTCTGTTCCTCAGTAAGTCGTCACCTGCGACAGTGGGTGTTGAGGATATGTGGTACACTTGTGCCATTTCCCATGGGCTGTCTTCTGTGAGGTGACCTATGCAGTACTGTGGGGACGTGCCCACCTTGCTGATGTAGTCCAGGTACCCTTGCAGACCACCCGCCTTCTGTTTCTGCAGGTACCCTCTCTCCTTTCTCCTCTGCTGGTAAGCACGGATATTCAGATAAGTGATCCAATACTATCTTATTCTGTGTGCTATCTGCCGTGCTAGCTGCTTTCTCCAAACACAATAGCACAAATTACTTTACATAACAGAAGTGGGGAATTCAATAATAGCATCAGTGGAGGGAAGAGGCGAAATCAACCACTGGAAAAAATGGGAGATGTTTCTAGCTACAAGCTTTAATATTCACACGAGTTAAATTCAATGCAGGATTGATTCTTGTGGACAAGTCCTTAAACAACTGAGCACCTTGGTGGAGTATGGTATGTGAGAAAATCGTGGCAGCAGTTTTTGCTTGAAATGCAGTGGAGAAAGCAGGGACATGGGGAATGGCCTTAGGCTGAATGGATAGTCCATCTACAAGAGCTGTCAGTGTCTCTCCTAAATTGTGTGATGTGATTGTGGGTGTGGAGATGTTTGTTTTTTTCCCCCCTTTTGAGACGGTGACCATGTATAATAATCTGTGTGTGTTCTCACCCCAAAATTTCAGAGGGCTCAGCACAGTCTTTGTATCACTTCATCCTGTTCCTCCTGTGTTCTCACATTGTGGTTGGGTTTTTTGCCACAGCTGCACAGTAAACTGAACTCAGCATTCAGCTGTTCCTATTGCCATCTCGTTTCCTTTCTTTGCTAAGACAGTTACCTCATAAATGTGAAAGATGTGTGAGTAATGTACGATTTCCCCCTCTTTAGAGATATTATTTGCATTAACCAACATTGAATGTAACTTACTATCACATTGTCTGCTTGCTTAGGTCTCACTCAGATTCTTCTCTTGCTCCTTCTGGTCTTGGCTACCTCAAATAACGGTGTGGTCTGCAATTTTGTCACTCACCGGGTGTTCTCATTTCCAGATAATAAGTGTGTTTAAGTAACATGTGATGTAGCCTAAAAATGAATCTCTATCCATCACAAAATTAATTCACTGCTGGGGTAAGGATTTAAATCCTGCTTGGGTGTAAACATTGACCGATTTAATTCATCCACTAAGGCGTCATGTTTAAAATATTCATGGTGGTAGCAAGATGTGATTTTTCTTTAGCCTATTTTAAAATAAATTATGGAGTTTGTCACAGTACAGTCTTTCAGATGTTTAGATACTCTGCTTTTAAAGATTATTTTATCTCATTTTCTGAGCTTAGCTTGAGAAATCCTTTGTCTAGAGGTCTCAAAATCAGCTCTGGAGTTGCTTCTCAAATGCAATGTGCAGTTTGTTAATGCTGTAATTGGCTGATGTTACTGAATCTTTAAGTGATGGAACTGCCTCACTTGCAACTCGTTGAGAGATCACTGGTGTAGCATCATCATGGTTTTTCTTGCTGTACTGGTTTGTTCCTGAGTCACCACTTTTCCTGACCTCTCAATCTTCAGCAGTATCGTTTTCACTTTTAGTGGAGAAAAGGATGGAAAAGAGGCTAGAATAGAAATTTTTAAAAATGAAAGTGTTAAACTAGTTTAAATGTTCAAGTATAATAAAGATGATAGCTTTTCCCTGTATAATATGAATAGTAGGAGTGACATTGGGGGCACATTTGACTAAAGTGGGACTTGAGACCAAATAGGGAAATGGGTCAGGATAAAAGCTAATGAAAATGTGGATGAAGGTTGCAGTGGAGACTGTAACAATGATTAATAAGGCTCATCTACTAAATAACATTTCCCATCTGTACATTGGAAAGCTGTTCAGATGTGCAGCACACGTTTAGAGAGTCTTACAGGTAATAAAGGTAAGTAAATTAGATAAGTTACAAATTGATGTAACCAGTAAAGTTCAGCACAGTCTTGGGCTGTTAATGCTATTTCTATTGGTTTTAGCTTTGTTTCACAAGGAAATGAAGGTGATTACCCCCTGTAAGAACCTGTTGGCCCGTTTCAGCCTCAGTCTGAGGTGGGTGAATGGAAGAGAGTGGTCCTAATGGTGCTCTTGCTAAAGCAAGATTAGGCAGGACAGTGTCCTCATGTACTCATGTCCTCATGTCCTTAGTCCACCAGTGACTGAAAAGCTGTGGCCACTTGGCTAGTCAACCTACTGTGTCAAGCGGCCAATTAGCTTGGTGCACTGGTGAGAACAAGGAATGGACCCAGACCTGGGGTCTCATCACCTGCAACCCTCTCTCTGAAGTAGTAAAGACGACTCTCAGAAACATTGTGGCAGAGACCTGTTCCTGTAAAAGGGGGCTTTTGCAAGCATGAAACACAAATCATAGAATAGTTC
>VZTY01026216.1:0-61991 GCA_013400935.1 Turnix velox
CTATGATTCTATGATGTAATAAATTTTAATTAGTGCAGAAAATACTGTACAAAACCCCACATTTTTAATTTCTGTAATACATTTCGTAACTTGAAGATAAAAAGAAATAGAGGCCTTTGATCCAGAAAGCACTATATTTACAAAACCATCTAAGCAACTGCTTTAAAATAATGAAGAATCCTTAACTTAATGTGTAGGTTGGCTATATATAGCATTTTGTTTTTGCAAAATAACTCATCATCTTGCACACTTTCCTTATTTTAGGGTTAAACTAGTTTTAACTAGATTTAGTTTTAACTAGATTCATGACCTTTACACAAAAATCCCATACTGACACTTTGTAGAAGTCAAAGTCATTTGAGAGTTCTGCCAGTCAGACGGTGACTGGTGCTCTGGCATGTTATGAAAATCTTACTTATGCTTATAACAAATGATCCTCAAAGTGGTGCAGAAGACTTCTTTCAGTGTTTTGGAAGACATTGTTCATGAATTTTCCTTTAGAGTGAGGAAGCTATTATTTGCATATGAGTTTGTTTATTTCTATTCTTATGACGATGCCTTCTTCACTTGTGAGTGGGACACCACTCCATAACTTTTTGTGCACTTTTGCAAGAGCAAAAGAGAAAAGCAGCTATTACCATTACTTCATATAAAAGTAGCTCCATACCTGTTACTTTTTGACACCTTCTCCAAATTAAGTTAAAGTCTAGATAATTCTCACCTGTTGATGTTTTTTGCTAGTGAAAGAATTTGTTTTAATCCTTACGCAGGGAAGAAAGATCTAATCCCAGGACTGGGGTAGCCTATAGCAATTTACTGTTATCTCACTGTTGGAAGTTGTCTTTGATTAAACAATGGCTTAGGGATTGAACTCAGCAAAAACTGTGCACAAAGATTAGACATGTGATGGGTAAGAGGGATGCTAAACTTGATGATGTTCTCTCTAGGTATGGGAAGGAAGAAGAATATGCAGTCAAAGTTCCTATCCTTTTCTCTCCCAAAGGAGGAATTCTGGAAGGAAATAAACTTTTTGTTGCCTGTCTAATTGGAGACTTTGCATCTACTGATCATCCCAGATTATGTGCTGTGATCTGTCAAGATCAAGGCTGCTGCCAAAGGGATGAGAAGCTGGAAGGCAAGGGTGATACCTGGACTAACAGGACAGAGGCTTCACTGGCCACGGCCCAACCTCCAGAATACACATCAGCCAAGCAAGACAGATCTGGAGGTGGTGACCAGGTCCAACCTAGAGTTTGTACCATGAGACAACATTATGGTTATGAGGCAAATTGAAGATCAAGCCAAGAAGCCAGTCCTTAAGTCAGAGTTACGATTATGTCCAGTGGTCCCCCAGAAGTCCACAAAAATGGGCTGAGGTCCAGCCTGAAAGCTGGGCTACAGGTCAGATGTAGTTTAAGGGGTTTCCATAAGCAGATACAATCCCAGAGGCAAGCACTCCTCCACCATAGTCCAGGCAAAGAGTGAATTCCCAGAGCTGAGCTTAAGTAGAGTTCCTGGGCTCAAGGGGGTGGGAGCAGCTTCAGGTGAGGATGGTGTGGCAATGTGCTCTCCCCCTTTTCCCATTCCTTTTCTCTCTCCCGGTGCCTGCTTGAGCCATAGCTGTCAGTGGGAGGTGTGATGAACTGCACCTGGACCTTGGAGGCTGGCTGACTGCAGTCAGAACGCTATCTGGAGGGGGAACTTAGATAAAATATGACTATAGGTCAATTATCTTATTCCATAAATAGTGGACAGCCCTAGAGAGCTTTGAGCTCTCCTGTATGGCAATGGGCTGCACACTAGGATCTCTCCTTGAGCAGGGATGCTTGTTTAAGGATTGTACTCTTCAAGGTTGAGAGATGCCTTGCCGTGACAGATTCTTGGTAAGTGACAAAATAACATGTTAAAAACTTTGAAATCTTAGCTAAATATAAACTGTTGGCCAAGTCTGGGGATTTCCTTTCTGAACCTTGTGACTCAACAGGATGGTCTTTCTGAAAGTTTGTCTGACCCTGTCCTGCAGTAAATAATAGAGTGTACCTTGACATCAAACCTCATAAAAGCTGTTGCTTTTTTATCAAATTTTGTTAATCGTGGTCTTTAATTAATAAATATTTCTTTACTTCTCTCTCTTACGAGTGAAGTCATCACTTGGCGACAGATGGTCACAGCTATTAAAGGTGAATTAATGCACTCAGGATGCTAAAAATGGGCAGTTCCCTTGGTACTTCCCTTGGTATCCTCAGTCCCACTGGCATATGAAAATACCATGAATAAGACCTTCTTCTTTCAGTATACTGAATTCTTAGAAAAGCTCCTTCTCTCCAAAGTCAATTAACGACATGATTTTAGAGATCTTTATGGAGCATTTTCATTAGTCCCCTTTTGTGGAAGGATGGCTGGTAAGCAAAGGACCCATTGTGAGCAACGCAGCATTTGAACTTGAAGCATCCAATGTTTAGCACTGTTAGCATAAGTAATGAAACCTTAACTGCAGGCTTCAGAAAGACCTTGTTCTCTCCTGAGCCTGGGAACAAGATGGTTAACAAGTGAAATTATATAAACAAAGCGGTGCCTTATCTGGGAACTGAGGAAGTACTGCCGGGCATGGGCCAATCCAGTTAACCAATCAGCTGCTGGCTTGAGATGTGTGGACATCATCAGTTATCCAATCATAATGTTGTTTATGGCCATATACTTTCTATATAAACTGTGTGAAACTAGCAATAAATGAGAATGAATGATCATACACATATTGAGGTTGCATTGTTACTCCAGGTCTGTACCCCACTCCAAACACCCTTTCACCATGCTGCTAACATGTTCCTTGAGCATTACAAATTGAAAAAAAAATGGATATAGATAAAATGCTTAAATATGAGTTGAAGATGACCTATGAAAGCCAAATTCTACACCCTGCAAAATAGCAGCATGGTAAACATTATACTTGATGCTTAGTTTGGATGCTTCTTATTTCATAAGAACCTCTTAAAATTCATGAGCAAGGGTGTGTGCAGAGGAAAAACTAGAATTGCTGTCATCTTAGAGTGGGCTAGGTTAGAGAAAGAAAAGGAAGAATCTTGGCATATGTGAAGATACCCTGACAAGATTGGGAGACAATCTAAGGACATTAACTAGGTCCCTGGGCTACTGATGAAACATGTCACAGAGGAAATGGCAAAATCTCTTTCTCTTGATAAGGAGCTTCAAGTTGAGTTGTAAGCAGCTGAAGTAGAAAAATTTGGGCTTATTGTTGGTGGATAAATGCTCTCCACAAGTCAGGTCAGTGCCTTCTGTAAATAGGTTTGCATTTTTGTAGAGGTGGGCCAAGTAGCTCGGTGGAGTTTTTGTGGTTTTACTTTTAAATGAAACCCCATGTGACATTCTGTTAATCTTTCGCTGTCTGGCCCACTTATCTTTGTGTGGTAATAGCTGTACAGTGAGTTTAAAATAACATTGGTGTTTGACTGGTACACACCTACTTCAATTTACTCCCTACCTTCAGTAGGCTGTACAATCATGAACCTCATAGAAACCTATGAATTAGCACTTGATAGGGAACTATTGCAAAAAAGGAGTGTAGAGTTGGAGAAGGGGGTTACAAGAGGTTCTGAGCAGCTCCTGGGGAAGAGAAATCAAGCTTAACTTGTCAGGGGTTAGATTTCCCATTCAATGAGGTGCTTCAGTGCATACCTTGAATGGCTGTCTACGTCCTTCAGGTTAGTGGAGAACCCACACAAATGTGTGAATTTGTTATCTGAGTAAAAGTCACAGTGGTCTCTTCTATGCTGCCAAGTGTTAAAAAACCCTTTTTATTTTTTTAAACTATAAAGCTTTGCTCATTTATTGCTTTTAGTGAGTTCTCACTACAGTTGAGTGAGTATCTGACTTGGAAACAAGTTGCAAAGTGTATTTATGGTAATTTCTTTCCAACAGCTTAGGTTTATTTCTCCATTATATTGTGAAATTCTCAAAAGCACGATTATCAAAAGCAGGGATTCATGCAGAGAACTCAGACTGACAATCATGAAACTCTCTTTGAATTGTTGAAAGATTGCCATTTATCCTCTGAACAGAAGTTTACTCTGTTGCTGTTTAACTGGGCTTTCCAAGGCTCCTGGGATATTTGTTGTGCATGTAAGAGCTATCTCTATCACCTTGGCGACCTTAAAAATTATGCCAGCTTTCTAATTGCAGTATTCTACAAGGAGGTGGAAAGTGTCTGTCCAGAAATAGTACTGTAATTAGCCTGTCATCCTGCACTATCACCAGTGACTAACTGTCTGAAACCTCTTCCCTGGAAAATACTGTTCCATTGACATCAAAAGACCCACACTGTACAAGTAATTCTAATGGTGACTGCTGTCCTCCTGACTTGAGTCTAGCAGTTTCCAAAACTCCCTCAACTTAACGGAAAAATGGAAAAAACCTCTGGTGTAAACAATTTCATGTGCAGGACAGGCTCCCTGATCCTGTAAGTCCCATGCAATGCAATTAACTGTGCTGGGTCATTGAAAGAGCATGGTTTAATGCTATCTTGTGTCTAAACATTTTACTGACTTCTGTCTTGGCATGGTCTGACTGGATACTTCTCCTGAACTGAGCCTTGCTCCCAGTGATGTCCTTTTGTGAGTGTTACCCTCTTCCTCCACTTTGTGTTTTAGTCTGTGCCTTTGTTCCTCTTGGCTCTGGGCATCTGGCCCCTCATGTCAGGCAGGCATTGCAGGGAGGTAAATTAACTTCTTCTGTGCTGTTGGGAGCAAACAACTTAGGTGTGTGAGGTTTCACTTCAGTGAATAGTTTCTGTGAAAGAAAGAAGTACTTACTGGGTGTGTAGTTCAGTTGGGAGAGCATCAGACCCCTAATCGAAAGGTCAAGGGTTCAAGTCCCCAACCAGATGTGAGGCTTGCCAAAGATGGGTTGATGGTTGGACTCAATGATCTCAAAGGTCCCTTCCAACCTTGGTGATCATGAATTATGAAATTAGTTTTCTCAGATCTGTTCTGCTGAAGAGTAATGATAGAATCATTGAATCACTTTGGTTGAAAGGTGATCATTGAGTCCAACAATGCTTGATATCCCTTGACAATTTTGGTTTTAAGCATCATGATAAAACTCTTGAAACTAGAGAAATTATTTCATTCTGAGAAACATATACATAGGATGAGAATTTAAAAAATAATTGGTAATCTTTACATTGGCCAATTTAATCTCAATTTATTTTTTTTCCGAATAAATGTTGCATAAAACAATTCACATTGGTATTCTGAAAGCACAGACATGTTTTCTAAGTCTCGTATCTTATTATCTACTGCAGAATCACCCACTTCATTGCAAATGGTTTAGTTGTAGTGGGAAATGGCAGCGGTGTTCTCTTCAAATGGCCTTTGTTTTTTGAACCCGATTCAACACAGAGAGTAAAATAAATGTCTTTGCTGCTTTTTAAGCTTCTTGAACAGCTTTGCATCTTTAAAAAGTTACTTACAGGTAACTACTGTTCTATGCTATAAACACTTTCTCCTCTCTTTCTAACTATGATTTTAAATTAAATTTAAAGGAAGTAAAGATGTATGTATTCCACTCACACTGCTGGACTGTGCAGTGAGTACATGTAGAAGTATTCTAGAAAGAATCCACAGAACACACATGTTCTACACATGTTGAATACATGTTGCTTGTGTTAGAAGGGAGGGCTAGAACCTCGCAATTGTCTTAGCTAAATCCTTCATTCCGGCTCTGTATTGATAGTTTGGAAATACTTGTCAACAACTACTTACTACTACAGAGCTAGATAACTCACTTTGTGATTTGTATTTGTAAAAACTCATTCCATGTTAGCAAGCAATTAGTTTTTTAGCCCTCTAGCTGTCTGCTCATAGTGTTTTACCATGTGGCTGCAGCCTTTTAAACTATCAATCGCTAAAGCTTGAACAGGCATCATGAAATACAACAAATTCCAGATGTACACATTTCTGATTACTCTGTGGTAAAGCATTCTCCTAGCAATTGAACTGGTAGCTTCACATCTAAGAATCTGATAGGCACAGTAGAGTTAGTGCATAACCCTTATGCATATGCCAATACATGGTCTGACATGAGATTGTCAGCAAGTAAAGAGTTTCAGTTTTGTATTTATTTTTACCATGGTGTTAAGGAAATAAATGATATTTGGAACTGACAGTACTGTTTTCTGTTGTGTAGCTTCTGTGGAAATATATGTAACATCTCTATGAAGGTACATCTCTGTGCATTATGAAAGGAGGTTTTTTGAAGAATATCTTTCCCTTGAAAAATGAAAGGATGGCTTATTACTTAATATGGCATTTATTCTAGATGAGTGATAATCCCTTCAATTGCTGCCACTGTGAAGATACTGGAATCCGCAGAAACAGTACTTAGCACATTCATGAATCATATTTATTAACAGTAAAGTCTAAAGAAAAGCCAATTTGATTGCAGTAGATATCTAGTTCATAACAACAAACTACTAAGTCTTTCTCAGAATGATATGTAGTTTCTTGCTGAATAAATCTCCCTGATTCATTTTAGTTATTGAATATTTTTACTTTTGGGCGTAAAGAAATAGGCTTTTGCTGTGCCAAACTTTATCCCACTGAACAAGACATGGGTTTTTGTGGTAGCTGACTCACAAGTGATGATGTTTTGCACTGGAATTTCATGCATGGTAACCTCACTCTTTTCTGCACTTCAATCCATGCCTTGACTCAGAGTACAGACTTATCCATTATTGCTATCTACTTGACAGCATCAATTGTGCATTTTGCCTTCTTATCAACTTGTTTACACTGATAGAGGTAACTTCAGTTTTAAGGCAGCTTTAACTTTGTAGGATGATAGTACTGGTTAAGCTGAAAACTAGTTGCATCCATTTTGACAAGAAAATTACTGTAGTAGCATTTTACAGTCTCAGCACAGGGTGAGGAGCACATGATTGCTTGAGGAGCTGCTTTGTATTCTGCAGCTGTTTAGGAGACTGAGGGGTAATCTCATTAATGCATATAAGTGTGTAAAAGGTGAGTGTCAGGAGGACGGAGCCAGGTTCTTCTCAGTGGTAGGACTTGAGGGAATGGGTACAAGCTGGATGGTTCCACATGAATATGAGAAAAAGCTTTTTCATGGTGAGGGTGCCCAGAGAGGTTGTGGAGTCTCCTGCTCTGGTGACATTCAAGTCCTGCCTGGATGTGTTCCTATGTGACCTTATCTGGAGGTTCCTGCTCTAGTAGGGGGATTGGACTAAACGTTATCTTGAGGTACCTTCCAATCCCTGACATCCTGTAATTCTGTGAAATCTGTATAACCTTTACCTGAGCTATGCATCAGTGCCTCTCCTACATACCTGTGCACTGCATATTGCTCTCAGGTACTTAACTGTGCATCTGCACAGTGACCAGAGCCTGTAATTTGGTTCTGATTTGAGAATTCTCTAATTGAGCAGTCAGGGGGCAAACTGGTCTGACTCACATCACCTCCCATCTGTTAACTTGGTGCTTCTATCCTGATGGAATTGATTGATTGCAGGATTGTGCTCTAGTGAGGTGAGTGGCAACTGAGCTGACAAAGCAGCTCAAAAGGGCTGACAGGGAGGCTTATTAGTCAAAATCATAATGAGGTTCCCTGAAGGAAGAGGATAGCAGTACAGCATAATTCCTTGCACCAGACTTTTATGTCTAGAATTCATGTGAATACTCAGTCTGTGCATAAAAGAAAGTTCTTTGTCTTGAAGACACATTTCAGATCACCTATACTGTCAAGGTGGTGCATCACTATAGGAATGGTGAAGTTTGTCACCTTTGCTATTCTTCCTGGGGATTGCAAACTAATTGCATTAAAAGTTTTATATTTCTGTAGATGTAATGTATACCAGGACACCTTTTTATAATGTGGTGGTCCTATTTTTTGTTTATGATATTGATATACATTCTGGCAGTTTAGAGTCGTATTAGAAGACCAGTGTAGCAAGTAACACTTGGAAAATGAAAAAAAGAACTAAACCCAGCAGTTTACCTATATTAGCATGCATGCCACTTCCCTATACGTATTTACAGCCTAAATATAAGTGATCCCTAAAAGTAGGCTTTAGCGAGATCTGATCCTGTGTGAACCCTCCATTTGCCTAGGAAGACTAGCCAAGGCCTTATCTATGACTTCAAGTCTGTTTAGAAATGCAAAACATGAGTTTTATAGTGCAAGTGTTCTTTTTTTTCCCTGCCATGCCAGCTGCAACAGCTGGACTATGGAGAATCCCTGTGCAAGTTAAGCACTGGACATTTTCAAAGACTGCTCCCTCTATGGAAAATTGGAAAGGATCAAAGTATTCAAAACCACTAATTGAACAACCAGTTGAACGCTTAAGTTTTTCAGGGTTTTTTGGTAGCTGCAATGGAAAGGAAATATTCAATACAATTTGCTAAGGGTGGATCCTGATTTGGTTTGAGGATGTGTGCTGAGGAATCATTCTGCTGGCCTTTTAACCTTAAAGACTTACTTGCTGGTAAGGAGTTGTACTTAGAAGCATGACCCAGCATCTCCTTGCTTTTCACTTCTTCAAGAGCCAGTCACAAATCTAGTATTGCTTGGATTCAGAGAGGAAAAAAACACCTTGAAAAACCTAACAAAAATAGCTCTGTGAGTGCTACTTCTAAAGGGAGAAGGAGGAAAAACAGACAGATGTACTTGGTTGACCTTGCATTCTCTTCCCCACAACAGCTCTCCTCCCACAACAGCTTAGATCATTAAACTCCTGTATAATTAAAACTTAGTCCAAGTCACACTAATTCTGTTTACTGACCACAGTGAGAGATATAAATACCTAATCACTTCCTTACAGAGAGGCTGCTTCCTGCTGGTGGTTTTCAGTTGCAAAGGACTGGGTCCCTCGGTGAGCAACTTGTACAGCTGCTCACCCTGTGTAAAGGAGTCTTTCTCCAAAGCATTCCCTTGACATCCTCTGTTCTGTTTTTCTTTTCCTATCAAAGAGAGTGATGTCACTTTCTATAAACAAACAGCAGAGAAAGGCTATTGTCTGTGCACATAATAACTGGAATTAAATGTACAGAATGAAATTGAAAGGGGAGGAAGACTGTCTGTTAAGGTTTTCCCAGGGGACTGCTGTTCTAATGGGTAGCTGGAGCCACAGCACTTAAAGCCACAGCACAAATAGGTCCTGAGCATAAATCCAATAAAGTCATAGCAATGGTTAATTGATTGCAATGTAATTAATACAAAGTGTTCTCTCCTCCACATGCAATGCTAGGAGTCCATCAGTAACTTTATAAGCATGTGGAAGTTCAAGTGTTGGCTGCAGTAAAATTTCATGGGCTTACTAGTTCCATGCAACACACTTTTCTCTCTATAGGAATAACTGGGAGAGGGAGAGCCTAGAAGGACGACCTTTCTAACTCATCATCATGGTCTTGAGAAGTTGTTGTTAGTAGCTGCTCTTCAGCTCTAGTGAGACTGGCATAGCTCTGACTCTTTCTGGGGGAGAAGTTTCACAACATGCTTTGCTTCTGCATGTGAAGAAGCTCTCAAAGTTGGGTGGAGCCTTTCCTCAAGACACTGAGAAGTCAGAGCTGATGTTCTTGCCTTCCTTGGCTTCAGTGGCTCCAAGAAATTAGTCTGTGAGCTCCTGCTTCCTCTATGCAAGAAGAAAGGGCAAAATCACTATCAAGTGAAATGGAGTAGATGCACTGTAGTTACAGCCCTTTGTCTTCACTGGCACTTTCAGTAATACACAGTGCTTTATTGAGTGTTTGGAGAAAATCAGTTCTGTCTTTTCTCTCTTCTTGTTTATGAAAGCTGCTACAGTCCTATAACGCTAGACTGTATTTTGCTGATTTTGCTGTATTTTGCAACTGGGTGAAGTGCCTGGGGGTGAAAGATACTAGTTGCAATTTTCTAAGTGATAGTGACCTATCATCTAGTGTCTAAACTGTACTCAAAAAGTGACAAAAAATACATTGCTGTTGTTGAGATGTACAGAACCTTGCTGTGCTTTGTTGTTTGAAGAGAGTTTGCTTTCCATTGGAGTGCTTTTAATATTTCTCTAAGCTATGAGAGGATGAAGGCTATATACTTAGTCAGTGACATTTGATATGTACTGATGCTCCAGTTAAATCTTTTGTAGAAGCTGAGGGTTTTTCTAGATTCAGTTACATGGCAAAAGTGGCTTTAAAGTATAGCTGTATTAATAATAGCTTTAAGATTATAAAAAACTATCTGGAATGCAAGCTAGAGATGGGTCTATGTGAACCAAACCTGCATGAAGAAGAAGCAACAGAACACAAACCTGTTTTGGCTTTCCTCGTTCTCTGCAGCAGGTTGATACTGACCTAAAAGTCCCTCTGCATTTGACTTCTGGTTAATGTTGTTTTGGTGTAGAATTAATAATTGAAATGGTTTCCTTTGAATCTGGATGACTTGGTTAGTATTAGAACTGACTTGTTGTGTTCTATCTTGTGTGCCATTCCATACCTCCCTGCATTTCTATGAACTGTTCGTCACCTTCACGATGTCACCTAGCATCTGTCATGTTTTTTCCTCCCACCTCATTGAGGCTGAAGTTCAGTGCATTTCCCTGTACATGTATTTTTAATTTGTTTTTTATCATTACAGGCAGTTTTCTAGAACAGACAAAGCAAAGAAGTGGGAATGAGGTTTGTGTCAGATACTTATTTAATGGATTGGGTGTAAGACTTACTGTCTCCTACAAACGTAGCACTTCTTTCTTCCTGACACCCTCCTTCCTCTCCCCAGGAGATGCTTGTGAAGTCAGAAACAGTGACCTATTCCAGCTGTCAGCCAGAAGCTGCAGATGGTCTTTTAAAATAAGGTTGCTGAGCTGTGATGTGAATGCTGTTTTACCTCCATCAACTGTGGTTTCAACCAGCCTTCCCTCAACTCATAATATGCCTTCTCCAAATACTGAATCATCTGGTATAGTAGTAATGTTTTGTCAAGAGCTGTGTGTCATCTGATTATTGCTAGGAAGTGTGTGCTGTCTGGCCAATCTGTCTAAGTGTTTATCATTGAAAAATCCATGTCTTCAGGGGTCAGGGGATCTAAGGTAGAAATATAGTTCATCATCGTTAAGAAGGAGTTTAATCCTGTTTAGTACATGACTGTAGGATCCTACTGCCTGTCTGATGGGAAAACAACTTCTGCTTAATAGAGTGTGGACTAGAAGGCAGAAAAATGTGCTTTGTTCTCTGACCACCAAGGAAAGAAATAACCACTAGAAAGATTCTGAGAAGAAGGGTGAGGCTTCCACTCAGATTTGGCTTTATGTTTCCAACGTAAACAAGGCTTGCTAGTATATTAAATGAATGTCAGAATTTCAGAAACATTTTGTAAAAACTCCACACTTGTGAAGCCAAATACTTGATTCAGCCTTAGGCATGGGGCCACAGCTGTTATCTCTGTAATTAAGCATAGCACAACAACTGACTGTGTAATGACAGTAACTGGACTTCTCAGTTTTTTTTCCCTCTCATTTCAGAACTTTCAGATTCTACACTTAGTTGTCTTAATGTGTTATTTAGTGGAAATTGGAGACAAAGTGGTTCTGTATGAATGACAAGATTTTTTAAGCTGCTAAGAATGGCAAAGGGAAGATTGAGTAGTTTTTTTCTAAGAGCTTTCTAAGAACTTGCAGTTTCATTGTAATAAAGACATCGTTTACAGTCTCTAAAAAGAGGGACAAATGTTTTATGAGTCCTTAACACCTTAATAGGTTCATCAAAGAGAGAGCTTTCCAGGGATGATGTCATAGTTTTATAGGGCTTACAATGAACATAAATTCCTTGTCTTTCCTTTCCTTTACCTTCTGTTGTAATTCAGAGTGTCCTTTATATGTAATGGTGGTTGGAATGGGGAAATACTTGTTGAGCTAGTTTTAGAAAAAGCTGGAGTATTTTAATTGTATGTCTTAGCAAAACAAGAAATTTGTTCTGAAGATGAAAAAGTCAGCTCAAGACAAAGGTTAGCACAGGGAACTGACTGACACATTTGAGTGTTTTACTTGTTGCTTGTGTATAAATCTGGGATTCATATGCTGCAACAGATCTACAGAGGTTACTGTAAGTTATGAACCTGCAGACTGCACAGGTACATTGGCTATGTTCCTTACCCAACTCTTGTGAGTACTACAAGCATGAGTATGATATGATACAAAGTCCATGACAGTCATTGCAATATTTTTTCTCCACTTTCCTTGCCAAGTCTGGTTGATTTACATTGCGGATCAACCTATAGATCATGGCTCTTCCAAAGTCATTATTATCTAGTGTACAAATTGCTGATGTTTCAATAATTCAACAGCGAAAAATATAAAGAACTTAAATGAGCAAGAAAAAAATATGGCCAATTTAATTGAAGATGGAGTTTGGAGCAGAGATAGAGGTATTGAGTTCTGGGGAATAAAGAGCAGCAGAAGAAAGGATATCTGCCTAATTGGTAAGTTCTCAGTAGCAGAGCTAGGCTGGACAAAAAAGAAAAGATTTCCATCTGCTTCTAAGTGAAATTTATGCAATCTGCTATACAGGAGCATCCATAGTTGAAGGCTGGTCCTCTATATTCAATAGTAGCTGTAATTTTTATTGTCAGACTTCATTGCAGTGGGTATTTAGCTTCAAACCTAAGTATGCTGTTGTGAATGGTCTTCCCCAAAGATTGCACAGTAGATACAGTACACATCCCACTAGCTCAACTACTGGGGCAAACTAATCTTTTTCACTTGGCATTAAGATAAAACCAGAGCATGTAAAATATGTCCCAGTATCAGACGGTCAAGGAGTTTGTCAGATTATTTTTGTTGCCAGAGAAACCTGTTATATCTAGAAAAAAGATATTTCACAAAAGCGTTCTGTGAAAATTTTCACCTTCTTAGTAGGAAAAAGATACCAGGCACTCTAGTTCTGTTGCAGACAAGAGACAGAGTACTCACATAGTATGTGAGTTCAATTTAAATGAACCTGAGTTTCACAGCTAAAAATACACATAAATATGTAGCTGGTATTTTATTCGTTTAGTGCTTAAAAATGCTCAACTCATTTTTTCATTGGAATTTTGAGCAAGCAGAAAAACCCTGTATCATAAAAACAAATGTTATTTTTATGAGCTCTCAGCATGAAAGAGGTTTTGTATTAAAAAAATATTAACAAAACCATTCCTAGCACAGGTAAAACAGAATATGAGTCACTTTTATTTAAGTTTAGATTGTTTGTTGTGTTGTAATTTTTCTAAGGTGCTGGCTTTACAGTAAAGCAGGAGATCTCTTTCACCTATTCTGTTCCTCATTTTAGGGCACTTTTAGTACACATTCATTAATAGCATTTTTCTGCTTTTATTTCCTTGATGTTTCCCTCTTCACAAAGAGCACTGGAACCATGATAACAAATCGCTCATTTTTAGTAAGAAAGTTGGTTTTAAATTCTCTTACAGTATCTCCATACCATAGTTTCCCGTGTAACATAGTAGTCTTTTATAACCTGACTTATTTACTGCCCTTCCCATCCACCCTAGCAGTCAGGAAAAGAAAAATTAAGCTTTTCAACATTTTCCCTTTGCTCTTCCACCACATAGCTGTAGCTTTTTATAGCCCCAGCCATAACATCACCTGAGCCTTTTCATGCACTGTCTTTAGACTGGCTCAGTGCTCTTTGGCCCTTTCTTCAAGAAAATCTGACCCACAACTTTCTGTTTAAAATTCCAGACTGTGTAAAAGTACTGTCAAGTTTCTGGTGTAGTATAAGCCCAGAGTCCTTTGTAGTTTAGGGAAAACGGTATATTTGGGCAGAACATCGCAGCTAGCTTTCTGGTTGCTCTTAAATCTCTGTATTATAGAGATTCTCACTGGGAAGAGAAAGAGATTGTCCCTTTATTGCAGCTGGTTCTTGAGGCTGGTAGATCCAAGCATCTGCAGTCCTGAAATAGCCATAAGGTAGCATGTGCAGTGGCTGCTATCTTCCCCAGATGGTCTGTACAAAATAGCTGCAGTGATTCTCTTTCCCTTAGAGCTAATGTGGCATAACACTTAGAAGCTATGATTTCTGTCTTCCTCTGGCATATCCTAAATGTTCATATTTTGAGCTGCCTGAAGGAGGTTTTTCTTTGGAAAGATAAGTACAGGCTAGTTAACTTCTTTTAGCTGAAAAAGAATAATGCTAAATATATATATATTTGATAGACAAGAAGGAGAACCAGTAATTTGGTTTAGCATCTTGATTAAAGAGAACTACTAAGTACACTTGGACTGCTGAAATTGGGGTGAGGCTTCTGTAATCTTACTGGTAAAGTCCTGAATCTTGGCATGGACATTTTAGTTCTCAGGAACAGATATGTTGCTAATAAAAACTGCAAACAGAGTAGATACTTGTGCAGTCTGTATACCATCCAGTGAAAATGGAAACACTTGGGATGTATTTATCCACAATCATGTTTAATCACAAATGTGTCCTTTTCCTACTGAAATCTACATGTAAGTTTAATGTTAGCTGCGTGACATTTTCCTGGAAATAAGAGCACAGAGAGATGGAGAAGAAAAGGCTCTTTTCCCCAGAAGCTCAAAAGGACCTTTGGAAATATCATTTATGTCTGGTGCCTTTAATGTCTGAAAGAAGCCCCAGGCTGCAGTGTTGTCATTCTGTTATTCATAAGACTTGTTTTGCCTCATACTGACAGTTCTAACTGAGGCCTTGGGGACACCAATAGGCCCTAGTGGCCTTGACCAGTCTCACCTGGAGCCACCACCTGTACATGACCCATGGTACAGTCAGAAGCTCCATTTCAGTTCAGCCTGGGACTTGAGGCCTTCAGTCCTGCCTGATCTGCTCTCCAGGATTCCATTATATTCCTGCCCACCTATGGATGCTGTTTTTGCTGCCATGTGGATTGATGACCTAGCCTAACCTCGCCCTGTCCCCAGGGAGATGTATGAGGCCTAGAGCCTGCCTTGCTCCTCTTTCTGGGGCCATGGGGTAGCCATGGTCCTGAGGCAGAAGCTAGTCCTCACTCTGCTCTAGAACCCTACTTTGAAAGTAAGCAATAAAAATGGTTGTTATCTCTCTAATAGC
The DNA here is from genome assembly GCA_013400935.1 of Turnix velox. NCBI lineage: Eukaryota > Metazoa > Chordata > Aves > Charadriiformes > Turnicidae > Turnix > Turnix velox. Next base: position 15,093 of record VZTY01026216.1, read on the forward strand.
AGGTAGATTTGCTGGTAGGAAGTCACAACTTGCTTCCTCTTGTGTGGGTGGTGTTACTGCTTAGTTTATATTGATAGGTGTGTGATGAATAATGAGCAGTAAGATTTAAAAAATTTATCTGTTTGGAATTCAAGTTAATTACATATTTTGAATTCAGTGTTTCCTTGTGTATGTGTATATCAAGATACAAACTCTCATTAGAAGATTATCAAGCTTTGACGAGTGATTATAGCTATACGTGTCTTAGGCTTCTTCAGACTGTTGGCTTGGTGGTTGCTCTGTAAAGATCCCACAGCATCCAGGATGCAGGTAGTAAAAATCACGGAGCTGAGGGTTATGCCCTGCCTTTCTCTGGAGTTTTAGCACGGGAGTTCTGTCTAGGGGTTTAATTTAAAGCACCTGTACCTCCATGATTCCTGGAGTCTAGAGTCTTCTTTGGAAGGCAGGCCCTGAAAATCAAAGGGATTTGAGATGCCTGAGGTGTGTGGTTTTTTCTCATATTCCAGAACTAGTCCCCACAGACCAGAATCTAGTATTGTGTTGCCATTACTTGCAAAAGGTATGTCTTGTTTTCCTTCATTTCAAAGGGGAATATACCATTGTAGTGTAATCTAGTTTCCATCTAGAATACGGTTTCCAGCATTCCAGCCTCTATTCCCAATATTGCATCACCAAGTGGACACTACAACTACTCTACTGCTAACAACAATAATGATAGTCTCAAAGACCAAATGTCACTTCACAACTGAAGGCAGAATTTGAGATTGGACGTTAGCAGGGTCACCTCAAAACACATACTGGTACTAAGAGATGACAGCTCTGTGTTCATAAACCTGTTGTTCAAATTTCTGTGTGTCCGTGAACCAACAGCTCTTGCACTGAGAACTGTTTTCTTACAGCAGCAGAGATGAGTGTCTATGGCAGTTTGCTTCTGCTCGTCTTGGGCTTTTCATTTAGTGGCATTTTGCCTTGATGTGCACCCTCTGTAAGTGATGTTAGGGCTAATTCTCTTACTGCATACTTTAAATATTGTAGCTTTCTTTTTCATCTGAAGTGGCCTAGCAATCTTTCAAAATAAAACTGAAATAAAGCACTCCAGTGCTGTAGAGTTTGCTGCACGGGGATAATGGGGACCTGTCTGCTCACTGGAGTCACCTGTGGGACACAGTGGGGAGATGGACAGGGCAGAAACTCAGCCTGGCCTCTTCTGTTCACTCCTGCCTAGCCTCACCCATCATTGACACTTAGTTGAACTAGAACATGAATGCCACTGAGGAACAGGTTTTATAAGAGCTGGACATTTCAGCAGTGGTTGAGTCCTTGCCTGTAGGTCCAGGGAGATGGGAGTAGACACCAAGGACAGCCAGGCTTGTGCAACCTTGGTCTGAGGGCACTGGTGGCTTGGCCTTGCTATGTGCCTTGGGAGGGTATGGGTACTCAGAAGTGTCCTAAGTTCCTTAACTCTCAAGATTAACCATAGTGGTGGGAAGAGTTACTGTTTGTAATGATAGCTGTAATAGTTTGTACTGGGGGAGAAAAAAATCTTAAATTCTCATTATCTTTTAAAAAAGACTTTTTTTTCTAATATTGTAGTAATCCTCCTACAGAACTGATTTCTCTGTAGTCCCAGCTCTTTTCTTACCCTCTTTTAATCTTCTGCATTTAGACCCTCGCCCTTGGTCAGGTTGTTGAGAAAAGCAATTGTTTTAATTTGGTGTTGTTTCAGCAATTGTTATTTTATTCTGTACACCTGATATGTCTTCCGGTTGTTACCTCCGGCAGTCATGGAGTAGCTGATAGGTAAAATGTCTGATAGGCTGGTATAGTAGTTAATATTGTTGTAGTTTTAGTTGTTTATATCCTTCTTCAATCTTGCTGTGTATATATGAACATATCAGGAGAATCTTGAATTGTTTCATTGTGTTTCTTTTTAAATTTTTATTCATTTATCACTGGTATGACTTAAGAAATAATATATCTATCTCTACCACTTTCCATCAGTACTTATATGGCCTAAAATAGTAAAGCATCATTGCTGAATTTATTTTTCTTCTTCTTGAATGCTGTTTTCCACTTTTTTTTCTTCTCTGAGTCATTGACTTCCAGAAAAAAAGGTCCACTTCTACTTTTCTCTTCCTGTTGCCATCCTTTATTTTTTATTTTTAATGAACTTACATAAAGCACTAATTGAGTAAAAAACATTTTGGTTCATAAACAGACAGAGCAGCCAGTGCTACTCACTTCTTGTTTTTTTCCAGAATTTTATTTGGCAAGCAGGGTGGGTGTCTGTGGGAGGAAAGAAACTGAATTAAATTTGTGGAAATTCAGGATGAAGCTTGAAAGGGTGTGTCCTCAAAGATGTGTGCACATGTGTCACACTTGCAAATTAGGTAATTGCATATTTAGTTTCCTGTCTGTGTACATGTGTGGGAGCAAATGTACAGTTTGTCTGCCATGAGGGAGACACATGGACGCACCAAAGGCATCATCATTTTCAGGCTGTTTTGAACCCAGTGCACTGGAAGAACTCACACTGTGGTATAAACCACGGTGGTGACTCAGATATTCAGTCCCGGTTTTACGTGTGTCTAGCAAATCATGGTACTAATTGTGATGTTAAGCATGTTTTGGGGTATACTGGCTTCCATTCAGTAAGAATGTCTGGTGTCTCTTGAAGACCTATTGTGCTCGGGCATCAGGAGAGCTTGGCCAACAGCAGTTTTACTCTACTGAGATACAACTGCCAGTACATCCTTGGTAAATCCTTGTCTGTCTCCTTCTTGTGGAATAATACCCCAGTTATATTTTTCTTACTGCTACTGCCACTTCAGTAGCTTGGAAATAAATCTGGAAGTGCAGGAGCTGAATGGAGACTCTTTAGAGGGTGCACATGGGCTCATGATAGTGATGAAAGACACAGACCAATGATGAGGTTTTCTTGTAAACAGTTTGTGTTGGTAGTTAACGAAAAGAACAAACTTAAAACTGCTGGTCACATTTCTGTTCTGTATCCACAGCCTCCCACCTGGTGATACTCATCTTCCATTTGGAGTCCTTCTGGTTAGAAATACAAAAATCAAGCTATTTCTGATACAGCAATAAATATGCTTGTTAGTCCTAAAAAAAAAATCCCTGCAATTATGATTGTGGTGACAGCACAAAATAAATGATACAGTTAGTGGTGAAAAATTTTGCTGTCATAAACAACCTTTTAAAATGTGAAATTTCAAAATAAGCACCACAAGTTGTTTGCAGTTTGCATTTTAGATACTTGAAAACACACAGTAAAAATTAAAAACTTATTTCTGACATAGAAATGGAGGATTTGACTATTCAGTGGGATAACATTATTTTTGTTTGCTGTGTGCGTTTTTTGTGCTTGGAAGGCATGGGGGACTGAACTTGGCATCTTACTTCTCTGCCTGACATGCTTTGAAATAAATTTAGAAGCCAGCAACTTTGAGTCCTACTGCAGTTTGATTCTTGTCATAAATGTATCTATAGCTAAATATGTGTTAACACTCTGTTGCTTTTTATTGGAGAGTTAATTTAGGATGGACTACCCACAAAAGGTATTGGGCACATGGGTATTCATTATGTTTTATTTTTCCTATCTGAAATGAAAGCTTAGAAGTTAGTATTTTTATTCTAAGATACCCCTTCTCATTACTAATGGAATTAACTTCACTAGACTATAAGCAAACAACCTGTTACACCTCTGATAGCTGTGAAATCTTTGAAGTCAAACCAAAGAACATTCAAAACAGTGCTTGTGACATCATCCCCTTCTGGAGAGGGTTCCAGACTTCTAGAGAGGTTTAGGTGAGCCAATAGTCTGACAGTAATGCTATTAAAATTTTGTTATTTTTCATATAAACTCTTCTAAGGATTGGTGTGAGATACTAGAACAGAACAATACTAGACAATAATGTAATTGTCAATAGTGCTAGGATGTCTGTTCTTGCCTGCTACATACCTACTAGGTTTGCTATGGGTCCTAAGGGATTCTGCCTTTTGGCTGGACCTCTGTTCAGACTCAGTGTACATGTCTGGGATGCTGCAACACAATGCCCTGCTCCTCAAGATCTAAACACACGCTGAGAAAACTCCAATATTAAAAACTGAGGTTTATTTCCTATGGTAAGTGATAGAATGAGAGATGGGAGCTGGTTGGTCACTTGCTCAGTTGGGTGTTTTTTAAAATAACTGTAGTTTAAACTGCTTGAGAAAGAGGTAAAATGTAATTGTGCCCAATTTTTCCACTATTATGCTGGGATGTGTTCAATGTGAAATTCTGCTTCTGTCTACTGAAACAAGGACTGTTCTCCAGAAACTCATTTTCTTCCTTGTAGTGCTTCCTGTAGCTGTTAGAACCTGCCATAACTGAAGAAAGGTGGCTACAAGAAGGTTTGCTAGTCCTTCCTCGAATCTCTCTGCTTGTGCTTTCATTTTTATTTTGTGAAAAAGCCTCTACTTTGGTAGCAGCCACAGCATTAAATTCAACTTAACTCATTGTTCTAAGTCTTGAAGTAATCTTACCAGTAGGAACTGATTTTCCTCTTAGTCAACAGCTTGGCCCTGGTGTTGCTAAGGCACAGTGATATCCTTCTGATGGATCAAAGAGTTAAAATTACCCAAATAATCAGTCTACATTAGCTGTATGCAGTGCTTAAATTATCCCTGTGCAGTTGTGAGCTCCACAGCAATGCATTTTTTTGATTCAGAGTGGATTGGGTGGATTCACAGGCAATTAATCCTCTTGAGCTAGAACTGGCGTTCTGGCTATGTTGTTGTGCTTTTCATCTGAAAAGGAGACAAGAAGATAAAGCAGGCAGGCTGAAGTTGTCATTCTGGGGGTGTGAAACCTAGGGGACAGATCTCAGATACTGCAGCAAGTCCCAGACATACCTACAGTTGAACAACTTGCTGTGTCAACTTTAAATCCTTGAGGATTTGCCTGTTTCAAATGTCTGAGAGCTATATTTAATCCAGTCAGGACCTGTTGCTAGTAGAAAATTCATATATTCTCTTATGTGCAGTTCTTCTTTAAGTGTATCATGCCATATCTTTTCCTGTCTTATTCCCAGGATCTAAAACATACCCTTCCAGTGGCTCAAAACTGTAATGCAGCCAGTGCACTGGGAATGGGTGTTCGTGACCTCCAGTGCCAGTTCTCAGGCTTAAATAAAGCCCTTCTGAAGCAATATCTTTTTTTAAGGTGAGGCTACTTTGTATTCTCCTGAAGTTCATTAGAGTGTGACAGTAACAAATAGTAACTGTGAGTAAATCTGCTCAATCAGAGACAGGGACAGTATCCTGTTTTTTTAAATTTTATTTTCTTGAGTCATCGAGCTGTATCTAGGAGATTTAGTTCTACCTAATGTTGGCAGTGCCTGTAGTGAAACCAATTCTCCTTGCTACAAAAACAATGTGACACTTTCTTATGTGTAAAGGTGGGGTTTGGTTTTGCTTTTTTTTGCTTTTTAAATTTTTTTTTTCCTAACAGAATTTTCCATTCTGTTTCTCTTTAAGCCTTTGAGTAGTTATGGAAAGTTCATCCCAATCTCTCTTGAGCCTGATGAAAGATGAGAGGAAATCTGGCCAGTGGATGAAAGAGCCAGAAGAATAAATATTTCTTACCAGAAAAGGCATCTGGTGAGATTTAATAACTGGCTGCTGTCTGCAGTTTGTAAGGGCAGAGTTTGTCTTGGGCAATGAGGGACTCTATGTCCACGCCAAAAGGTTTCTTGAAAGAGAAACTATTACTGACTGGTATGCATTTGGCACGTTCTTGCTACATGGTCCCAAGTGGAAAAACAAAACATGGCAATCAAATATCCTAATTTTGCTATTGGATTTCTGAGAAGCTAAGAATTATTTTAATTTGACAGGACCTTGATACAAGTACAGTTGTATCTAACATGGAAAATGCTGTGTCAGTTGCACCACTTGGAAAGGAGATGACAATAACAAAGTGTCAGCCAAGCTTTTGCTATTCAGAGAGAGAACAGTGATTGGTGTTTGATATTAATCAATATCTTGAAATAAGAATTTATCATTGGGTAAAATTTTCCTCCACCTCTTAAATATCAAAATACTTCTCTGTCAGAATTCACCTCTTTGGATAGCTGTTGTGTTTTGCACTACTGTGATCACTGGTAGGGAACTGAGGTGTTTTATTATTTTCCTGGCGTGCAGTCTGGAAATTATTCTGGTCTGATGTTGAAGCAAAATGAATGTAGTGTATGAAATTTTGTCTGAAAACTTAATGAGACTCTGTTTTGCTTTTGGTCAAACAATTTTGAGGGCTATCCTTTGCTCTCCTGGCTGAAGAAAGAAATATGGTCCTGTATGGAATCTTGACCCCTCTTAGGAAGCCAGTGTCCCTGGCAAACTGTAGTTGGTTACTTGGCTGAGAATAAAATTAATGCCTTCAGTCAGCCTGCTTGGTAAGTCTGTTGGTAGTAGCTATCCAGGTCGGTTAGGCTCCCTGTAAGATGTGTGTGTGTGGTTTTCTACTAACCTGCATTAGCTGATTGGCTTGTGTGAGATACAGTGAGTACATCAAAACCAAAATTTTTTTTAGGTTTGGTATTATTTCTACTTCCTCCTCTCCTCTGCAACAAAATGCAGGGTTGTATTTACTTTCAGTGCTTTTTGTTAGAGACTAAAGTGTGTCACTTGAAAAGTTTCAGATACCAAAAGATTTTTTTTAACAAATACCATTAATTTAGGCTGTAGTTGTTGTCTTACATTAAGCTTCATAAAATTATGGGAGCTACAGCGGATGTTGATACAGAGAAGAGCATCTAGTCCAGCATGGTTAGGATTTATAAAATGGTCAGTGACTTCAGGAACTGGAGCACTTATCAGAGGTCATGTCACGGATAGCTATTTATACAGATTAGATGGTAACAAGAACATCTAGAATATAGAGTGAATTGTAGATGTATTTGGTATGTTGGGGGACTGGTTTCAGTAGACCAGCCAAGGAGAGATAGCTGTAGCTCCATGCCCTTTGTTCCAACCACTGATAGGGCTGAGTGTGTATTCCCTGTGTGTGCTTGGACACACCTCCCCATACGTATATAGCACACACATCTGTCCATGCAGATCAACACAAACAAGCACACAAGCCCCAGTGGCCTCATCCTGTTCTCTCTTGCTGAATAAAATTAAGGTCTCTTAGTGTGAAACATTAATACATAATTACATGCATCTACAAACCATTAATATTACATAATCAATGTTAAATGCATTGGGTATTATTAATATTTATTAATGACTAGCAATATATAATTAGTAATAATTCATGGTAATTATTGTCAACAATTATAGTTACATATATAATTATGTATGCACACACATATGTTGATGTGGATCTTGCCAGAAGCAGAGCTTGCAGACTACCATGTGCCTGAACCTTGGCCTTTCAGTTTCTGGCATAGATGAGCCCCTAGGTTTCACAGTTCCACTCCTTCTGTTGATCCAGACTACTGGTGCACACAGCCTGTTAAGACCTCCTGGGTTCTTCTGATGGCCAAGCATCCATGGACTGGCTATTAGAGATACACTGGCAGACAGATGGGGTCTCTGATCAAATTCCAGTCCCTACAGCCTTGTGAGCATCTGACCGGGGCACTACTCTTCCTTCCATAGCCAGCTCCAGTGGTCTTGCTCTTGGAGCCCCGTGAGGTGATAGAGTGCTCCAGCAAGCTCTGTTTGGTATTTGCTAGTGATCCCATGCTTGCTTGCAGGCCTGGACTCATACCACACACAGAGAATAGAGTCACCTGCTCAGGAAAAGAGAGTTTAGTGAGAAGACAGGAACGACTGTGATGGGCAGTTGTATGGTAGGGCCAGACAAGTATCCTGACAAGCCAACTGCTGATGCATGATTAGATCTTCTTATTACTTATCCCTCCATTTTTCCATGCTTGCTCCCCCTCTCCCTTCAAAAAACCCATAGTAAGTCCTATGCAGCCCCAAGTTCTCTTCCCATTCATCCCATAATGTGTCCAGTACATGGCAGTATCTTGGCAATTACTTCCTATTCCAAAAGATGTTGCAGAGATTTTACTGCAGACCCCTGGGCAGTGCGGCTGTGGATCTCCTGGAGCAACCTGGGGAAGGTCTTGGCCAGAGAAGGAGCTTCTTCTGGAAGGGACCTTCCTCTGAGTCCTGAATTTGGGTTTCTCTGGGCTTGTGGAGGTGGGCCTTTGATGGATTCCTGGGATGAGCCTGCGAGTAGCTAAGGCAAGGCATTATTTGGAGTCCCTCACTGCTGTTGTATCTTTGTGCTCCCCTGTGTATGTACAGATGAGCTGTATAACAGAACCTAAGGCTGGGTGCAGAACATGCAGAATTCCTCCTACTCCACTGTCAAGACAACAACACTTGTATGAGAAGTGACATTTTGTTTGCTCCTGCCATGGCTGATCTGCAATGTCAGGAGAACTATGCAAGGACCAAGCCTGTCCATATCTCCATATCCTAGAGCCCTTATGCTGTCTAGCTGCTCCTGTTATATTGCTGGCAGTTCACACCTTCCTTTCTTCTTTTCGTGTAGGGACTGAATCCCAGCAGGAATAAGGCTATCATTGCTGATGTATAAGCATGTCAAACAAAAATTCTGAGGATTATTAAGATCCTCATCAACATTTCATCCATTCCAATAACATCTAATAGCAAATACATATCACAGAGATTCTTCATTAAAAATACCTAATGAATTTGTAATGCAGAGAAATTGTATTTTTGAGACAAATCAAATTTAAATTTTTTCTCAGTTATGTTCACTCTTTGCTGATAAGATCCCAGCATGCTTCCTCACCTTCCTTGAGGGTGGCCTTTGTCTCTTACTTGTGACTGAATAGATATTCATTAAATGAAAAGGCATTAATCATAGAATAGTTTGGGTTGGAAGGGAACTTAAAGATCATCTAGTTCCAACCCCCTTGCCATAGGCAGAGATATCTCCTATAATATTTTGTATTTTATTGAAATGGTCCATTTTCAGAACAAAGTCTAGACCAAGTTAGTTTTTCATGAAGTTTTAGAGGGCTAGCAGATGGTTACAGGTTAAATAATTTCTTCTTGTAATTTATTCCAAGTCAAATAAGGTGGAGGAGAGAAGGGAGTGGGCAGTGAGGCCGAAAAGATAGTCATAGACCTTGTTTTGGGTTGATTTATATTATTTTATTTTTTCATTTGGTAATTTCTGTTTTGGAAGGGGGATTTTTTTTGTTTCATGGGAGTGGGTGGATAGTTATTTTATTTTGTTGGTTTTTTGTTGTTTTGATTGTTTTTCGAAGAGGAGACTACTCTGTGTTTGACTTTGGACCCTGGCAATACCAGGCACTTGAGAAAATCTTACGTATTCATTTAGCAATTGAAAAGCTTGACGCTTGTTATTCAGCCATTTAACCAGGAACTCAAGAAGGAGAAGGCCAAGTTTTGCCTTGCAGAATGTATTGCTTTGAGGAGGAGACTGCCTTTTCATCACCTTCTTCATCTTACTTCACCAGAAAAGAGACCTGTAGAAAAGAAGTTGCCTTCAGTTACATAGTTCTGATTCATCTCAAGGGCAAGTGTCTTTGTGTTTTAACTAAGAAGCAAGGTGATAGGTGAGTGCTGTGCTCAAGCATCCCACTTCTTTCCCCATTCTTTTTTGGAAACCAGTATCTTCATATATAATCAGAAGACAGTTACATTTATTCCATGGAAGATTATTATTGGGAAGGTGTGAGAATGGTTCATGGGTAGATTATGATGGGCCACAGAATGGATTCATCTATCAAAAAGATAATATTGCTGTCTAAAATAAGACAGGTCTGACTGTTAAACATGTCTAAGGGCTCCTTTAAACCTTTTAAAGGCCATCTGTTGCCCTCTACTGTTTCACCCTGCGCATTGAACTTCAAATTTCCAGCGCCTCCTGATGTGGCTGTGGCCAGAACATTCAGAGGCATCACGTACAAGGGATTGAGAAGTAGCTTGTTGGATGCAATTGTGTAAACAGAAACCGAGCATAAAGACAAACACAAGGTGTGCTAGGCTTCCTATAAGAAATTGCCCAAACACTGTAATGGACTTGCATCATAAATATGTAGCAGCCAGGTGAGTGCAAGCTCTTTCATTTAATCCCTCTTACAGCAGCACATGAGTGTATACTGAAATGTGCAGCAAAACTATGTAGGAAAACTTACAAAATATATACCTGATTTTAATTTGGCTGACAGCTGGCTTCAAATGCCAAGATAAACTGGAAGCTCTTTTGATTTCACTGAAATTTTACTGTGACTGTAAAGTTACTGGCATTACAAAGCCTTTCAGTCTGCAGGGCACGTTCAGTTCAAGACACTTGAACCAAAATTTTTCAGTGCACAGTTGAGTGATTTTGTATGTATTTTGCTTGGCTTCTGTGACTTGCCTTCAAAGGGAGGATGCAGTGAGCAACAGCTCTACACCTGCAGGCTAAAGTTTGTATTCATAAGATTTAAAGTAAGTCTTATGATTTCTCTAAGTGGATGTTTAATTGGCTTCAAAGCCTTTAAGATAATGAAAATCTTCTGCCTTAGAGAAAACGTGTTCATCACTGAGATGCGGTGGGAACCTGTGACAGTCAGTTTTGATTGTCTCTCAGCTATTGCTGTTTTAATGGTCGTGCTGTTGTTGAGACAGCAGCAGCATGCATAGCAATAGCACTCACCAGTGATCTCAAGGATGCTTAGCAGCACGTCCTGAGGGGACCATAGGTCTTGGATAATTGCGCCAACTTTTACCTAATATGTAGTGCTCTTTTTGAAATAATGGAAAGAACAGTAAGTTCAGGGAGGAGCTGCCTTTCCTGTTTTTGAAGGTCATGCTGTATCTGAAAGGCTGCTCAGCAGAGCTTTATCAGGGCTGCTATATCTATTAAGTTTGTTTTTATGCAAGTTACCTTAGATTTAAAATAGAAGGGTCTTATGTCCTATTTAGGTCTGCAAGGATGCAAGGTCTATTAAGTCTATTAGGACACAAGGTTGGCCTGTAATTTTAGGGGCGCGTGCATGTAACCATTTTGTCAACTGAAAATTGGGGATTAAGTAAACTAGGTGACCTCTGGATCGCAATGTGAGTGAAACTTCAAAGTCAGAAGCTGCAAAGGACCTTCCTTCAGACATAATGGATGCTCCTTCCTGAACACTTCATGCTGCATTGGAAGACCTTTTTTTTTAGCTCTTCCAATCATATTTACACTTCTATCACAATGTTTAGGGAAACAACAGGTAAGTACTTTGTATGTTATTATTTAGAAATAAATACTAAATGTTCATACTTAATCTAGTACCCTAGCAGTCTTGCATGTGCAGTCATGTTTAAAGAAATTTTCTATTTGCCTTGCATCTCCATAATCAAGGCAGACTACCTTTTCTCTTAGAATGACAGTGTATTTTAATAAATCTCTAATATCTTATGCCAGGACTACTTATGGCACTGACTAACACAAGTAAAGGAAGGAAGGAAGGAAGAAAGGAAGGAAGGAAGGAAGGAAGGAAGGAAAGAAGGAAGGAAGGAAGGAAGGAAGGAACAAAGAAAAGGAAAGAAAAACATGTGGTTTAGTTCTAATCCTAGCATTTTTACAATAATCTTGAAGACGTGTGTGGGTGCCAAAATTCTTCTGGCTTATAGTCAAATATAAAAGGTAGCTTGCTCAGTTGCAAAAGTAAGGTCTGCAAACTGCGTGTGTGGACACTGGCACATGTTTCATGTTAAGGGAAAATGTCTGATGTCTGCCTGTTGAATCGAGATACTTTTTTGGTAAGGAGACATTATCAAAGCAGTTCATCTTGTCAAGAGGAATATTGTGATACACAGGTCTGCTGATTGTATGCTATCCTTCCCTTTCTGGGTGTAATTTTGTTCTTCTGTCTCTGTTTTGCGTGGATTTTTGGTTTGGTTGTTTTGGGTTTTTTTTTGTTTATCTCCCTGAATCTTCTGTGATTGCATTTCTGTGGTGTAGTGTCTCAAGATATGCCAAAAAGGTTGTTAGGTTGTTGATTCAAACACAAATATGGCCAGATCATTGTGCCAGCTGTCATACTGATTTACCTTAATTTTGCTTTTAGCTTCATTGAAGCCCCTTGTAAAATCTATAGAATTAATTTAGTGACAGAGTACCAACAATTGCAATCCTCCTTAATGTAGTAATCTAGTTCACCAATAGTGCACCATATTGGAATAATGAGACTTTTATTTTAGATACTTATGCCAGCCTCAGTATAATGTGAACTGAAGACATAGTTATGTGAAAAAATCATAAATTATGTCAAATAAATACAAGGCAAGCAAATCCTTTGTTCTCATCTCATTTCAGTTTTTGTGCTGAATTGCTTTAGATCAGAACACTTTTGTGAAAACATGAATTGATAGTCTTGTTTTTGGCATTTGGGCCAGTGTGAAGAAAATAAAACCAATGAGTGGTTTTAAGAGGCAATTGTGTGTTCTTCAGGACAGCATATCTCTAGCATCCTTCCTATAGAAAGTAATTACAATTTTCTTATGTACAGCTCTTCTCCCATGCTCTTCTTTGTTTTTAAAAAAAAATGGGAATTTTTTTTTACTTTTTTCACTTCAGTAGGTACCTTCAGAGGACTGAGCTATCACAGGCATAAGCAATGCTTACAGATTTCCCACTAGACAGCTGTGCAAGTGGATAGGAGCTGTATGAAAGGAACACAGCATGGAATGGGAGAGTTACCAGCAGGATTTAAAGCTGATATTTCCATGTGAGACATGATAACTGGCTCTTGTCAAAGTTCATCTCATGTCTCATACAAATAATAGCTATAATCACTGTAATTAAGGTAAAATGCCCTATTTCTTCCCCAGCATTTAACAACAGCCTTATGCATGGTTCCTGTGAAATAATTTTACAGTTTCTCTGGAACACATTATAGTCTGGATATAAATTCAGTACTGGACGAGTTACCTTTTAGGAACAAGCACTGTCAAGTGGGACAGGTTTGGAACTGATGCATAACCAAGCAATTAGAGTAGCTGCACAGCTGTGCTGATATCATGCAACTGACTGCATTTAAATTTATGGCTCTGCTATTAAAGTGAGTGTAATGATAACAAAAGGGACCACAGGAGGCAAGTAAAGGTTTTCCAGATAAAATGATGAGAGAAGAAAAAGATGTTTATTGGAGCTGTAGTCTCTTGTGCTTTTTTCCAAGGAACACAACACTAATTGTTCTCCCTTCCTTCTGATGTTGTCTCCAGTGGTATGTTTGGTAGCACAAGTGTCCTGTCACTATTTTGGTAGCAAGGATTATGAACATACAGCCTGTTTCACCATTTTAAAAGCACTGAAATAGTTAAAGGCACTGGGTCACTGGCTGAGTTGCTTTTTTGTGCAGAGGCTGACACAGGGCAAGTAATATAATGAAAGAGTTTAGCTGAAGTGCTTGCTATAGTGCCTGATTCATGAAATCAGGTGTCTTACAATAGGGAGAAAGTGAGAAAAAAGCTGTAGTGTCATGCACACAGCTGTGAGCTTGTTGAATCAAGGCTGAAATGACATGAATGAGACCCAAAAGGACTGTGGCTCACAAGAACACATACTTGTTTTCAACAAGCTGTGAATTCAGGAAGAGCCATGCTGTAGGATATTACTTTGAATATAATCTATTGCAGAAATGTGGGAGGTTTTTTATGTACTAGATGTCACCTGAATGTTAATAAAACTGCTGCCTGCATTCCTCATGTTTGTTTTTTCCTGTAGCAGTCTTTCCCAGCTGTCTGAATTCTGGCTCTTATCTCTTCAGTAAAGATAATGATGTAGGAAATCTGTATGAGCAGGAGAGAATTTGTTCAGTTTTTGAGAGAAGGATGTGTCCAGTGGGTCACTCTGCAGCAGGTCTCTTTAATGTAAGGTTTTCTTTTAATTTTATTCTTTTTTCTCAGCTCAACTTTTGTACAAGTGCTTTTGCACAGTGCTACAGATTTTCTAGAGACAGATCTAGAGAAATAACCAAAGGCAGAAACATCAATGTCTTTTAGTAATTTTCTCCCCAAACTGAGTCTTCTTGACATCCAGAACAAGCTGCTTATTCTGCCTTTCTTCCCCAGATGAAATGAACAGGCTGAACTGAGTCTGAAACCTCTTTCAATAGGGCAAAGAAACCTCATTTCTTTGCTGCAAGAGAGAACATGGCTTGGTTTCAGGATGGAGCAGAACTGTCTTGTGAATTGTGTAGCTTCCATGAATAACTGTTGCTCCTGTGGTCTCAAGTATGGAAACTGTAGAAGGTGCTCTGGGAAACCTGGTTGCCTACAGTCCTGCTTAGATGGGAGATGCTGACATTTTGTCAGGATGGAGAGGGTGAAACTTATTTCCACAAGAAAAATGCAAGAAACTAACAGGCTTTAACTTGACTTCCACATATATGTTATTGACCACAGTATAATGTAGGCTCCCTTAAGAAATTAAAGCTGTTATGAGTCCAGTGCTGTTAAGGGTCTCAGTACTATGTTGATATTCTGAGCTATGTCTGACTCAGCCATTGGCATTCCAGAACCAAAGTAAAACTACTGCTTTTTGTGATGAACTTGGCAACAGATGGCTAAGCAAAAAAACCCCAAACAAATAAAACTTTCAGTTAATGGAAATGAGAAGCATGTTCCCAGTGTGCTGGGAATTTGTGGGTCACAAATTGTTTCCCCCTGGAGAAAGTCTATGGATTGACAGCTCCTAAAGAATAACATCTCTGTCTCTGGGGAGGGAGCAACTGCCTGTGAGGAGCTGAAGATTGTCTTAGGTCACTGCATAAAATGTGTACAAACTTCTATCAGTTTCTTCCATACTTTTAGCATGAAATGAAAAAAAGGAGTTCATTGATAACTCTAGCAAAGCAGTGGAAGTCATATGCTTTAGGAAAGTTTACTTTAAAACTCTCTTAACACATAATTAGGCCATCCCAGAATGCCATGCACTTTCCTAATAGAGTTATGAGAAAGCAGCTTAGTTGTAATTTTTGCTTGTAGTTGTAATTTTTAATTTAATGGAGGGAATTTCAATGGCTCTACCCAAAAGTATTTGATTTGAGTATCTTCTTGTTGAAGATGTGCTTTGGAACAGAACTTACAGTTCCTGTGGGGATAGGACAAGATACCTAGTTTTGGAATTAGATGCTGAATAGAGGAGAGGAAATGGAGTTAAAGACAATACAACTTTTATTACTGATTCCAGGAATGAATGTGATTCCAAAAAGAAGCTAGGGCTATACCACTATGGATTGACAATGAGAACTTCAGAGAAACATTTACAATTCCATTTACCCTGCTGCTTTTGCCTCCACAACTTCCACAGTTGTTTAGTTTTTAACCCTTCCATTTTTTTAGGAGAGAAATAACCTTTTCTAATCTTACAGTGAGATTCAGAATGAATTATCCTCTATGAGCTGTTATTCTCCATCCACTTAAATCTTTGAGATCTCTTAGCAATTAAGTTCATAATCACATCATTTGCTGTGTTCATTTCACGTGTGGTTTGGATGGCAGTGTCTTGGGAATGCATGAATCCTCACTCTACCAGTGAAATATCAAGCACAGAGGATCCTGATTGCATGTGAGCAGTAAAAATTCCATCCATAAAGAGACATTACTAAGAGTTTTTTGTTTTTTTTTTTTTTATTTAAGGGAAGGATCACCTTGACTAAATGGGAAATAAATGTTGTTGTATATTTTCTTGGGTATGTCTCAAACATGGAAATGTTGGCAGCTGCTATTTTTGAAACTGGAAGTGAAATTAAATACTGTGTTAAGTATTAGCAGATGCTGCAGGAGTGGATAGAATATTGAAGTAACCTCTTTTGTAGGCATATGGCGAGATTTACAGTTCTAAATAAAGCTTTGTGTACTACATGCCATCCTCTTGGCAAAATGTCTGGTTTTGCTGATTAAATTCTTAATGTCTTTCTAGAGCATTGTAAATCAAAAATAGACTGCCTCGTAGGAGGAAAAACATTCCTCATATTTATCATCCTTTTGGAAAAAAAGGGTGAAAACATCTCTGGATATATGAATGACATCTTCATACTTGGTTGTGATGGGCTGACCCTGGCTGGATGCTTAGTGCCCACTAAAGTCTCTCTTTCACTCCACTCCTCAGCTGAATTAGGGTGAGAAAATACAAAGAGAGGCTCATAGGTTGAGATGGGGGCAGGGAGAGATCTCTCACCCATTACTGCCACAGGCAAGCCAGACCTGACTTGGGGAAATTAATTTATTACCAGACAAAGCAGAGTACAATAATGAAAAAATATAAACTAAAGCCTAAAACATCATCTCTCCACCCACCCCCTCTTCCCAGGCTTGACTTTAGCCCTGAGTTTTCTGCCTTCTTCCCTCCCATAAGACAGGGAGATGAGGAATGTGGGAGTTGTGGTCAGTCCATCACGTTGTCTCTCCTGCTTCTTCCTCCTCAGAGGGGGGTCCTCTGACATCCCATAGAAGAACCTTCTATACAAACTACTCCAACCCAAGTCCTCTTTACAGGTTGAAGTCCTCAAGATCAGTCTTAATCCAATAGTTCTGCAAAATTTTCTCAGTTCAATGATCCATCTTTCGGAGGTGAAGATGTATCCATTTACCAGACCAGACTACATCACAAAGCTGATTTTGTTTCTGAAGTTTTGATGTATTTTTAATGACCTTATATTGCTTCTGAACGCATTTGCATGTTCTGAGACAATAATATGATCAGGATATATAGTTAGAACATCTAGGTTTGGGTTTCAATACAGTATTAGTGAGATTTTAATTACAATTTTTATTACTATATGTCTTCTAAGTTCTCTTAGAAGATGCTTTGTGATGCTGGAGAAAAAAATTGTGTTCTTTTGCATTGTACATATACATGTACACATACAAAAAAAGAAACATACATAAAAAGAGACATTTATCTTTGTAGCTGAGAGCAGATTGATTGATGTAGAGATGATGGAGGTATGTAGTCACATGTACTGTGATGTCACTGACAAAGGCAGCAGCAATAGAAGATACGAAATTTCTTGTGAACTGCAAGATTCCCTTTGGGATGCATGACATCTTTTCTTAGAAGACTGGGAAAAAATAAATGTCTGTAGACACCTAAATGCCTCTGCACTTGGGAGAACTGTGAGTGAGAATATCACTCAATTTGGTGAGTTAAAGTAAATCAGTCCATGGCATAGCACACATCATTAATAGCAAAGTGATAATTTATCCCAGTGCCCTACAGTATTTCAATTATAACTCATTCCCAAACACCAGTAGGATAGTATGATGTCATACATACTTTTCAGTAAGGATGGTTGGGGAGAAAGGAGTGGCAGTCCTTGAAATGAAGGAGTGATCCAAAAACCGCATCACTCTCCAGTTGGACATAGTTACAAGATCCTGACATGAAAAATGATGTGGCAGTTTTGGAATGGTTAAAACTAGAATCATTAAACTGGATTGTCTTGAAAGTGAAAAAGGGGACACAGGCTTGTATCAAGATGACGGGGTCTGGAGTACTGACCCTTCAGAATGAAAACCAGACAAGTTTCTGTCCTTTGTTAATAAATGCATGCTTTAACTGCCAGATGTAATAATGGCAATCAGACTCAGGCCACAGCAATAATATAGTTGCCTATGAAAGCACAGAACATGATTTGCCCAGGGAGGTTGTGGATGCCCCATCTCTGGAGGTGTTCAAGACTAGGCTGGACAGGGCACTGGGCAGCCTGGTCTAGTGGGAGGTGTCCCTGCCTATGGCAGGGGGGTTGGAACTCGATGATCTTTAAGGTCCCTTCCAACCCAAACTATTCTATGATTCTATGATTTTCCTCCGATGCCACATTCAGTTTCTTAACTCTGTTTTGTTTTCCATCTACATCTTGCTTGTGCCACTCTGCAGAGCTGGCTGTCTGCAATGCCATGAGGAGAATCTAGCTGTAAAGTTGGGAGAGAGGAGCCCCCAACAGCAATGCCTCTTGTGGGTTATCTAAACTAGATACATTCTGATTTCACAGTTTGGTTACATCTCTTTGAAGTAGAAAGACATTAGCCCAGCAAGAGCCTTCTTGCCAAGACAATTTAGGAATTGAAATGTGAGCAGAAGTCTGTTGGTTACTTCCCCTCTTTTCATTCCTACATTAGTGCGGGTGAATCTGCTTTGTGAGTTGGTGATTGTAAAATGTAGCTGGCTCTAACTGAATAGAGGTCATAGTGCCAAAAAGCCATCCTGCTTCACATTAGTTTTTTTCCCCTCCCAGCATTTCTGGAAAAAGGACGAAATTTCCAAGCAATGGGGATATTTGCAGAATGTTTTGTAGTTTCTGCTATGCCTTTCTGGGACATTATAACAAATGTGTCTAGCAGGTGCAGACATTAAATCAAAAGGTAAAAATGTAAAGAAAAATTCCAGTAACTAGTAAATACATATTTCAATTTACTTCACACTTGCTCAAATCTCTTGACAGCTGGAATCAGAATGCCTTATTAGGACTTGAGGTAATTTTCCTATCTGCCTTGGAACTGAGGTTTGTTGCAGAAATGGGACCTGCCATTCAGCCTTACTTCAATCTCACTTGCTTTTAAAGGATGGCAGCTTACTACTATGGATAGGAAAAGGTACGCAGTAGAATATATTCTTCTGGGAAAACTAGTAACAGAGGATTCTGATGATTCAGGACACTGAAGACTTTTCTGAGTAATTTTTTTAAAAAAATAATTTCAGTCCTACCACTGAGGTTGAAAGGGAAAGATCTCTGAATAAGTTAATTTATTTATGTCATCAGCTATGTTGGAAATTAAGTTTTATAAACAGTAAAAACATGAAAAGCACATCAACTTTTACTGTGCTATTTAGTTGCAATCTTGTCTGCTTTTATAGACTGCTTTGTATATTGTTCTTGCCTGTGGTGTACTTGATATTAAAAAAAAAAGTCTTCAATAAAAAAGCTTTAATATTATGTGATATAAATTGGCTTCTAGAGCTATCATGACTAAGTGTTTTGAAGTTCCCTTGGCTTCCCAACTTACACTTCCTATTTATGCCTATTTAGTTGTGGAACTGCACTCAATTTTCATATTCTATTAACACATGACATTGTAAAAATAAAAGACATTCTGAACCACTTTCTAAATTAAAGAATTTAGCAATAGTTTTCCTAGTGAACAGGGACTTGACATTTAGTTCATTTCCCTGAGATCTAGTTCATTGTCTTGCTAATTAAGTCTTAGTTTTTTAAGTCTTTGAATCACTAATTACTCCTTTGTCTCTAATATTGCTCCTTAAGGACATAGAACTGCACTCTTGTGAAATATGGAAGGTACAACATGATTTCAAGTGTAAAGTTTCACTGGAATCAAAACTATTGCCTTAATACTTGTGTTACTATGTTGAAAGAGCTATAGATGTTGTGACATCTTTATTCCAAAATGCAAATGGTCAAGAATTTTTCGACAAGACTTACCACTGATTTTAGAAAGTGAACTAATTTTTTGGACTTTTTTTTGAATTAATAACTTTCATAGAAATAATTTTTAACAGTGGGAGACTCACAAGAAGACTTTTTAAATAGTTTTCTCTTTTTCTGAAATGTTTTGATATGAAAGCAAAGCAAAGAAGTTTAATTTCTCTGTAAATCACAGACTTTGTCTGTTTCTTAAGAGACGTGAATATGATTCCAAGTGTATTCTAAAAAACTTTTCTCATAAAAGGTGTAAGAAAAGATTACTAAGAAATAATATTGAAGTTTTAATAGTCTGAAAACATGGTTGAAACATTAAGTCAAGTGATGTCAAGTGATCCTATGCTGAGTCTGGATTCATTAGGTATGGTATCTTTATAATAGCATAGCATGTGCCGAGTAAATGAAAAGCCAAACTACTCTGTTTGCCCAGTTCAAGTCTGTATTTCACAAATGTGACAAGACATCAGTTCTGAATTAAATACCTTTTTCTTTCATCCTCAGTCTAAGTCTCTGTATCGTTATCTGGGTTGTCATGCAGTGCTGGGATGGGACTTCGAAGAATTTCAATGACTGCAGAGTCAACCCATGAAGTGTCCATGTTTTTCTACAGTACAATTTTCGACTGCATATTGCAGAATCAAATGTGATGTCATCTTCCAAAAGTCTCATGCAGAAATTCCAAGAGTGAATAAAGGAAATAAAATATTACTAGTTATGCAGTTATCTTTGGACAGTCTCCAGCCTGAAGACATTTTTTCGTGGTAAACTACTAGAGGTCTCAATGTGAGACCATTTCTTCAGACCCACCACAGGGATCCCATAAGTGACAAACCCAAAGGGGAAGAAGAATTTTTGTCAAATACCCAAATAAACCCTGCAAGTGTGGTCTCATCACCACATAAATCCCCACATTAGCCAGTTTTACTGCATGGTTTCTTTGTCAGGGCCTCTCTATAGAATTCCAGTGTCAAAGGTTTGAAGTCAGAACAAAAATGGATGATCAATTTGGACACTTGTCTTTGTGTTAATATGCTGTTTGAAATTAAAATACATTATTTTGTTCTCCTTCTCTTAAGTGTTATAATTGAAAAGCAGCAGATTATTTATATCCCTTCTCAATTTCAGACTGAATTTAGAGACCTTCTCTTAATATGCCATCTATGACCATTCCAAAGCATCAATTTTATCCACAAAATTAAAGAAGTTCAAGCACACTGATAGTCCTTCTTGCATCTCCTCAGAGCATTTCCCAAAGTGACAGATGTAGGATAAATGGTTGCATTAATTCTTTTAAGTAAAACAGCATTTTAATTGTTTTTTCTAGTCGTAGCACATCTCTATTTAACAAACATCACTGTTAGCAAGGGTTGTGTTCTCAGTATTACTGACTGACAGTACACGGTCACTACCTACCATTAGCAAGTGTAGTGTTCTCAGTACACTGATTTTGAGGCACAGAGCTAAATGTGGTAAACTTTCAGTCAATAAGGGCATCACTAGTAATTCTTGGGATGAAAGCGTGGTACATAGGAAAAAGTGTGCTGGTGTGCAGACTTTACTCCTAGCCCTTCTTGTTTCCTTTGAGTCTTTACAATTTCTCCATGAAAATAAGAAGAGCAAAGCTGTTGAGGCAGCAGTGCCCTGCTTAAAAATAATTCACAATCCAGTTTGAGAGATGCCATTTGTTCATTCTGCTCTTCTATTGCTTTTCAGCTATGTTTTCTCCAGGGCATGAGCAAGAGGAAGAGGGTTAACATTGAGATTCTCAATGACTATTTCATCATCAGGAAGAAATCATTTTGCTTGCCTAAAAATTGAGGCTGGTATGTTGCTGCAAAGAGAATCCAGTACAGTGTCACCAAAGATAACTGCCAAGTCCTGCTACAGGAAAGCTAAGAATGTGTGCAGAGAGAAAGGCATCCTGCTGTACTGTGGCATCAGTCTAAACAGATATCATGATTCAGTGGAAGTCCTGAGGATCTTTGCTTGCTTTTATGCTCCCAGGAGGAGTTTAAGGTGACTTACTATCTAAAAACAAAATACATGTACTTGATAAATGGCTTTTCATAGTGTAAAAGCTAAGGTAGGGTGCAGCAACCAGAAAGTGAAGTCATGTTATTGAAGAATAAAAAGACTTTATTTAAGAGTGGAAGATAATAACCTCTGGAAAAAGTGATAGAAGGGTAGTCACGACTTCTGTACCACCTTAGTTTTATTGGCATTTATCCAGTAGTCAGTTTGTACAATATGCATTTTGCACAAGCATTTCTAGCATAAGGTAGATGAAATCATGGGTGCCATCATGTCCATTACTGAAGCCTCAGCTTTCAACCTTTATTCCAACAGACATCACAGTCATATTAATTATGAGTGGGAATATTTTAGAAGAGAAATTATGCATAACTGATGATAATTGTCTTCTCTGGCATTTGCTATTTCTTTAAAAATATATAGTAGAAAAGTAGAAGCAGTCATCTTAAAACAACTGGGTTTTGCTACTTTTGGCTGAAAATTTGGAAGTGTTTAACCTTGAAAAATATTAAAACTTGAAAAGAAAACTAATGGAAATCAATAGTAACCTTGAATAGCCTAAATTTGTAATACTAGTAAATTTTTCAATGATTGATTTTCAAACAATATGGAGTCCAAGCATTATCTATAGGTAAGTGCTTTTCTTTCTTCTGAAACATAATTTTAGACTGGACTGATTTGAAGCTGGCATCATTCCCTGTGCTTCCTGGTATATCAAAGTACACCATATATTTGAACTTTTTTATAGCTTCTGCCAATGAAAACAAAAGTTATAATTAATAGCTCCTGCAGTTTTGGTGCCAAGGGTTCCTTGTCAGAATTCTTAGTTTGTTTTATTCTGCAGGTGCATAACTCTGAACCTTGTTAACAACTTCTTTTTTCATTGCCAGTGATTAAAGACTACTGCTGTCCAAGGAACTAGCCCTTCTTTAAAAATAAGACAAAATAAAGCATGAGTTTTAAGGAATCAATTTGCACAAGAGAAAATACTTTAAGGCAAAATCTTAAAAGGGGCTAAAGCTCTTGTTAACACTAAAGCACCATCTCATATGTCACTCAATTCATTTTCTAAAATAATTTTGACTGTAGAGTTAAATTAAGATGGAGTGTGTTATGGTACTGAAAAATGAGCCTTCACAATTAGTATATGGGTTAGCAGGTTTAGGTCTTACCTCTGCTTTCAGGAGCATAATGTAATTAACTGCTCTAATAATCTCAGCTCTGTTAGATTGCTAAAATATCTCCCATGGTGATATGATACTTCTAATTATACAATTTTACTCACACATATATTTCTAAATCTGAGGTCTGATTCCTGACTGTGGAGTTAGTTTGGGAAGTGCAGTTCTAAAACAGGAGAAATCAGATAGTCTAGCTCCCCAAAACAGGATTTAAAAAAAAAATTTTTTTTCATTTAGTTAGACTGCACAGTCTGGTTTTATATTAACAAGTGAAGTTGGCTAATGAACTTGCTTCTGCTGAATTTTATGGTAGACAAATGTTTTGCTACCAAATAGAATAGATCAATATTTTCTCCTGTTTTGCCTTCATGGTAGTCTCACCACAGCAACATGAGGTGAATCTTGGTGTGGCAAGACACTGATATCTTGTTAAGATCCTTGCTTTTCTTACAAAGAAGGGTTTGTCCTGCTTATATAATTGTTTTGAGACTGGCTGTCCCACAGGAGGCTTCATAGTTCACCTGATAGCACACTACTTTCATAGTATCTCAGGTTCCTCCTATGCTGTTTGTATTTATCGTACTCCTCTCTACAGTGTCAGCTTTTACAATATGAGAATCTGAAATGCTTGTGTAATTCAGCAGTGTCACTTTGATTTGGTCCTTAAATAAATTCTACCATATTTCCATTTCTTAGGATGATGATGTTTCATACTTTAAGAATCTTTGCTATATTTGCAACTAGATGTGTCATCTTAGCTACTACTAAAAATGTTCTCCTTTAAAGGTAAAAATCTTTGTAGAAATAATCTTCCCAGATTAGAGTATGTCAGATGGTTTAAACTCAATTATAGCTGTCAGGGCAAGCTTTTGCATCTTATTGGAATTTCAAAAGTAACTTTTACTATATCAAGAGTGCTATTCTGAGTGCTTGGCTAGATGGCCTAAAGGTCAATGGCTTGTTCTTGTCACTGCCATGAAGCTGAAGTAGAGGAGCAGTGGAAAGTCTGTCTCTTGTTCAGCAACCAAATCAAGTGTAAATTGATAAAAGCATTCCTAGTCTGCTGACCTGCAATACCCAGTGGACCACCCCCTCTACTGTAACAATTTCAGCTACAAGAAATTCCAGCCGTTCTGAGAAGCATGGAACAGCTTCCAAGTAGAAGGCAAATCACTGTAGGCTGCAGTATATTTCTAAATATCCACCACTGGGATGGTGAGCAGACATTTCCGTTGGATCACTTTGTAATTACTAATTTTAAGGTTATATGTATTCTAAAATAGGAATTGAAGTCAACATTGCTACAAATGGTGTTTTTAGAGCTACAATATGAGTGTGTGTGAGGATGGAAAGTACTGCCTAGGGTTAAATTTGACTAAAAATGTAATCCAGAAGAAATCTAGATAGAATCATTGAGATGTTCCTGCTCTTAATTATCCACTAAGGAATCCTACCTCTAGGTGTCTTGAATTGCTTCAGGAGGAACCTCTGCTGATAGGATGTCCATCAGCAAAGGACAGCCTACTTTGATCAAGGCTTTCATGAAAGCATTTCTTAGTCTCTAAGGCAGCTGTGGAAGACACCTCTGAATCTGCTAAGAAGCGAACTTTCTCTAGTCTGTATCAAGAACCAATGAACAGGAAACTACTTGTTTTCTGTCTCATAATCTGCTTGATAAAAAGCAGGTTTTTGACATCTTGACAGTTTTTCATTGCTGGAGTATTACTTTGATCAAATAATCAGTAAGAAAAATCTTAAACATTTTTTCCTTCCCCTGTTTAGGTAACAGGAAAGTGTAGCTAGAGAGAGCAAACACTAACTTGCATTGTAAAACCCCAAAACCGTTTGGAGCTACAAGCTCTCTATGTTAAATGCCAAGGCCAGGCTGCACAAGGCACTGAGCAGCCTGATCTAGTGGGAGGTGTCCCTGCCTATGGCAGGGGGGCTGGAACTCGATGATCTTTAAGGTCCCTTCCAACCTGAACTATTCTATGATTCTGTGTTCCCACAGCTTCTTGTTATAGTTCTTCTCCAGTTTAGTGGTTTACTTACAGACATGCATCCAGCAGGATTGAGCAGCTCTGTGGGCAGAAGAGTTGGAAATTCAAGAATTCTGCACCCTTAATTAATTGTTAAGGTGATTCTGAGTTACCAGCTCTGCTGGTGTAACAACAGCACTATGTGACTACATAGCAAGTAGCGGCCATTGCAGCTTTACAAAGTTGCAGCTATTGCTTAAAAGCAATCAAACAAAAGCCCTGAAAAATAGCTTTTCTTTGGCCCTTTGAGCGCATGCTTTCTCCAAGTTGACAAAACACATAGGGACAAGTAGAATTGTGTGGCAGCACCTAATTGGCAGAGCTTTCTTGGATGAAAACTATGCCTCTATAGAATCTGGTTAACTATTTGCAAGCTCATTTCATAGCCAGCGTATGGAAAAAAATGCACATTCTATTTTGGAAACTTTTCTTTTTCTTCTTGAGTATGAGATCTTGTAAGTTCTACAAGGCATGCATCTGCCACTGACTCTAATGGTCTGGAAGAGAGGAGACCCTGCCAAACTAAAGCTACTTTCCACAACAGGCAAGTAGCTGGCAGGGTGTAGTAAATACTAATAAAAAAGGCTTAGGAGGACTTTAATTGAAGTAAGAGCTCCACTAATAATGGTTAAGGCAACACAGAGGGAGCCTGACCCTAAATAAATTTTGCAATGTGTTGGAAGGGAAAAAATTAATTACAATCTCAGTCACAAGTTGAGGTCATTTATTTAAAGGGAAAGAGTACCACAGTGCTTCATAATTTATATGGCAGTGTATGCTTTACATAGCTGGACTCGTGATGTGATATTTACTTTTATGCATAACATTATTGTGTTCTTAAAAAGAAACCATACTCCAAAGATGTAAAATTAAAATTCTCTTGTAGGAGGTGATGGAACTCTTCACTGAAAGCAAGAAGTGTGATTTTTTTTTTTTTTTTTGATGCTGTGTATCCTGGTGGCATTTTGTCTACTGTTCAGCTCAGTAACATTGGTACTGCAGATTAATTCCTGTTTCAGTCTAGTAATGGGAAAAGCAGAACTAAAAGTGTTTTTCTAAAGTGTTACCACTTGTGGGATGGTACAGAAAAAAAAATATGAGCTGCTTTTATTTTTGAACAACACTGGCAAATTCCTCTGGAATGTCAAGTAGAGAGTGAAGTACCTATGGGGTAATGATCTTTGCCAGTCTTTTCTTAATTATGGCTCTCCATCTTGGGTTGAATTGCAACGCAGATGAAGAAACCACCCATAGATACATTGACCATCGTTACAGGAAGCAGCTGATCAGAAGCCAACCATTTATTTTTGCTTGTTTTCTTTTCAATTGTATGACCATCAGTTTAAATAAGTTGATGCAAATTTTTTGGACTGTGGTAACAATTCCTTTTTGGTGTGCTAGTGTGAGAAGAGAATGAGAGATCTCTAGAACTTGTCTGTAAGCCCTTGAAGTGAAGGAAGTGCTGTTCTTTCCTGCTCTTGGGCAGTTGTCCTGATAGTGTTACTTGCTAAAACCCCAAAAGCTGCTTTTGCTACTAACAAAATGTTTTATGGAGGACAGAACAAGTTCCTTTTATTTCTGACATTTTTTAAGAGCAGAGTATGAAAAATAAGGCCATAGAGCTGCCCTGTAGCTGGAGAAGTGTTCACTGGCTCTGCTGCAGTAAGCTCCTGAAAACCTGAGGTCTGTTGCTTTCTGAGCTCCAAGCATAAATCTTACCAGTATTTGCCAACAGTGCATTTGTAATATTGATCCAAATCAGCTATCTTCATGTAATGTGGTTTTTTTGGTGTTTTTTAAAAAAATAGTAGAGTTTTTTGCCATAACTTATTCCCTGTTTGACATCTTCAAATGCTACAGGTATTTGCAAAAGTCTTGGCAGTGCTGTTGCACTGTAAAGCTCTCCATGAAAAGCTGCTCCTCTGCCCCAATTATAGCAACTTTAATTGTGGCACTTAAACCCTCAAAATTCCAGAACTGCCTTTACTCAAAGTGCAATGGCTTACCCATTAATTGGTTGTTTCTAGGATCAAGTAAATTATAGGAAATTAAAGTTTTGTTAAGGTATGTTTTTTTACTTAGAATATTTTAGTTGGAAGGGACTTACCGTGATCATCTAGTTCAGCGGCCTGAATGCTTCAAGGCTGACCAAAAGTTAAAGCACATAAAGGCATTGCCAAAAGCCTTTAAAACACTGACAGACTTCCTCTCTAGGAAGTACTGTTCCAGTACTTGATCACCCAGTTGGTAAAGAAATACTTCCTAACACCCTGACTGATCCTCTCCTGGCACAACTTTGAGAAATTCCCATGTGTCCTGTCACTGAACAAAAGAGGGAAGAGATCAGCACCTCCCTCTTTGCTTCCACTTGATTTCATCTGGGAGTGTCTTCTGTTTGTTTTCAAGGAGGCATGGCAATATTTTACTAACTGTCTTTGAATTTGATAGCAGTGCTAAGTTGCTGTTTAGGAATGGACAGCTGGAGAAACATTCCCTCTGAATAAAATAGAAATTGTTTTCAAATATATGCAAATATATGTGTACTGCAAAATATATTGGCTTTGCTGCATGTAATTTCTAAGACCCTTACTGATTTTTCATAGCTCTACCAATTTCAAAATTGGTTGAAGCATTTGTCTTATGAATAGACAGAAACAGAGGTTCCCATCTTGAAGGCAATGCCAAGGACTGACTGCTCTCTTTGACTTCTAAGTCCATCTAAGTCCAGTGTTACTAGTTCATGAAAGATCAGGCATTTCCTTGCTCTGAAGCAGTTTCTCCAGGCTACATAGAGGACAACTGGAAATGCACCCTAATGATTTCTGAGCATCTGCATGAACTTAAGAACCATGAGCAGAAGTGTGTATGTTTGTAGACTAGCGCTGATTAGGTGAGGATAATTAAACTAAGGCTAACAACCTGCTTCAACTAGTAAAGCATTTTGGAGCTCACTGCCTCAGAGTCTGGGACAGCAGTCAAGGTGGTGGGGCTTTTTGCATATTCTGGCTTCCTGCAGTTGTCTTGACTCTTTTGATGCACAGCTTCTAATTTCTGTGAAGATCAAGCACATCAAGTATCTTGAAGCCCTTCACATAGCTCTGATTTGTCACAAAATGTGATCTGGTTGGAATGTCATAGTAATGGACTATGTCATAATAATGGACTATGTCATAATGCATATAAATAGGGAATCAAAACTTTTGAAAAGATCAAGACTAGGAAGCTCTGTCTGAAAAATCTGCCTTCTGAACACATGGCACCTTGAGAAAAACCTTTGAGAATCAATTTTTGTATGTATCACCTGGAAAAAATGAATAAGCAGAGCAGGAAGTTGATAATTCTAAAGGGGAAACACATAAGTAAAGTGCTGCAAGAAAGCACCAGCTGTCTTGTTGGTGAACAGGTAGCAGCATCTGTAGCAAATACATTCTTACATTCTTTATCTAGCTCTTTGTAATACCTGTTCTAGTAGATCTGGCTTGATTCAGTGTTAACTGAGACACCAAACCACAACTGCATCTCCGTCCCACAGAATTCTGCTGCAGGTGTATTACAGGAGTGTGGAATGGATCTGAAAAATTTATTAATGTGAGTCTAGAAGCATCCATGTGACCAAATATCTTGTATAAAGCCATAAAGCAAAATGAAAGAATTATTTAAAAAAAAAAAAAGAAACGTTGGTGTGTAAGCAAGTGTGTGACACATGGACCACTCCTCCGTGTGATCTCAACTGCTGTAGCTACAGAACATAAATCTGGACAACTACCCTAGACAGGGTCTTACAAAGAGAAAATGGAAGAGTACCACAAATTCCACTAGCCTATTGTTATATACCATATGATATACTTGGTTTTCTGTGCTCTAAGTGTGCACTACTGACCTTCTTTTGTTGTGGTTTGTTTGTCTTTGTTGGTTCTGATTTTTTTTTTTTTTAATTTCCTGTCCATCATCACACACAGATTTTTCTCTGAATAGACAGTTTCTAGCTTACCAGCCCCTGGCCTCTACTATTGTGGGAGGCTGTTATACCCCATGCGCATAATGAACCATGCCAAGTGGTTCACTTCATCTCTGATTTCTAATATCTGTGAAAAAAGGCAAGCTGAGAGTGTGTCACAAAGCAGATTGAATTAACATACCAGGATATAATGAGTTGAAGATGCAATGTCAGTCTGCTTGTAAATTTAGGTCAGCAGGAGATATGTATGGTTCATTGACAAATGATAATTTAGCCAAGCTGTACATCACGGTACAGCATAGGATTCTGCATCAAAAGTAGAACTTGCAGGGAAACAATCCTACAAAATTACTGCTACAAGTTGGGAAGGCTCTGTGTAAGAATGAAGTATGTAGTAATATGTTTATGCCCATCAAGGCTAGGACTAGAAAGCAGATGTACTCATCTTGAACAGAGCCAATTGGCTGCACATTTATAGTGGGATCTGGTGCGGTACTTTTCATGACCATTAGAAAAACTGCCTCTGTTTCTCTTTAACAAAGGTAACAGCCATATGTACAACCTTCTGCCTCTTTTTTGCAGTTGTTCTGATGTCCTTGGCTTAATTAACAGCAGAAGTTTTGGTTCCAGGCTGTCAATATAAGGTAACAGCAATTTTAAGTAGTAGTTCCAAGACAAGAGAAGCCAGCACAGGACTCTAATAATTGGAAGCTATTTGTTTAACCATTAGGCATAGCACAGGTTTATCATGTTTTTATTTACCACCTTAGGGAAAGTTTCAGATATTTGTACTTTTCTTTCACATGCGTCAGGAATACTTTGACTGCTGTTCTGTTTTGCAACATACACATTCTACGCTGTTTGAAGAACTCATCAGCCTTATTGGCTGAGCTCCCACACTTATGTTTGAGAAAGCATGACTTCCCTTGTGAGGCCTCTCGAATACCACCAAATAAAACAACTGAGGCTCTTAGTTGTATGGTTTAGTGGTCCTGCAGGGTCAGGGAGATGGACTTCATGATTCTTATGGGCCCCTTCCAACTTTTGAGATGTTCTATGATTCTAGAATTCTTTTGAATTCACCAAAGATGCTTAGTTTTTCTGTCTCCAGTGTTTTTGTGCTTTCATCTTGTGTAGTGATATACATAACCCTAATTGTTTTTTGGTTCAGGGAAGTAGGCAAATCCTTGAATGCATTGTGCTTTATATAGCAACTGCATGTGAAAAAAACATTACCAACCTTCTCACAACAGTTCTTCCTTAACATATGTTGAAACTCCTTCTTTGTTGGGTGTCTGTCTTTAAATTTTGTTTGGGTGTGTGGGAGAAGTGTGAAACAGAAATGCTACAAGTGTTGAAAAGAGATAAATAAATATTTGCATGTTTGTTCAGCTTTTGCAATCTTCTGTGTCAAATTGCTTCCTGACAGGTAGGATCTGCAAAGGGAGGTTGTCCCTATGATGGAGATATGGCTTGTCACTTTTATGTTCTGCGGACATCCCCATCACCGTTATATTCAGAAGTTTGTGCTTACCAGGTATGTCCTAGCCTGGAGTTCAGCAGGAATTTCCCTGTGTTTGACTCAATATGTCCCCACAATGCTAGGTCTGTCTGTACTTAATTCTTAACTACGTACTACTTTCATATGTTTTTTTACATTATTATCTGCTCTTTGTTGCTGAAAAATCCTGTGGTGAAGGAAAGCCCAGGTAATACAAGTGTTGTATGCTTGTTTTCAGGAGGCTAGTGGGCCTGGCTGTATAAGTTCTGCAAATTAAGGTCCTGGGGGTCACTGGTCTGTCTCATTTCTGAGACAGAAATTTCTGTCATCCCAGAAATCTACTCCAGGTCTATTGGGACCTCAGCTACCAAAATCAGTTATATTGTTTAAGCTACAGAGATTAGTTAGAAGCTGATCTTTGGAGATGGGTGGTTGCTCAGACACGGAGCCATTGTTCACCTGTAGACACCCAGCTTGGCTTTGCAGAGTATCATTTGACTGGGGATTTTACAGAGAGAGCTGAGAAGAAATGTGTGGTCACTGAACTTCTCTGTTCCTATGGTGGTCCCTCAGAAGCACTTGGTGCTTGAAATTTGTAATTTCAAATTTTTGAGTGCTTAAATTATGCACCTAGGATATTCTGTTGTTTCTTTCAGATTCTTACGACTGTTAATGAAAAATGAGATACTGTAGGTGCCACAAAATACATTGTTATTTGGATACAACTTAATTCAGATGGAAGATACAAATAGCATGGAAAAACCAATCATAGTTATCATAATTGTTGAAAGATTTACTGTTGGTCTAAGTGAAGGAGTGAAAAAAGTCCTGAAATACAAACCAACCCCTTTGATGTGAAACAAGATGAAATTTTCTCTTGTGATTGTACAATGTGCTCAAAATATACGGCTCAATATAATGATTCACTTAAAATTCGTATGACTAGCTTTGATCATCAAAGAATAGAGTCAGTAGGTGGTTATTAGAAACTAAATAGTCTTACTGTATTTGATTTGAGATTACAAATGCATCCCCTCGTATCATGGATGCCATCTCTCCAGAATTAAACATCTGACGATTTACTTCAATGGCCACTGGATGCCACTATTGCTCTGCAGAAATTGGTAGTGGAAAGCCTGTTTTTGTGACTAATACTGCAATATCAGAAGCATTTCATCACTTATTTTCTAAACTGGGATATAAAAAACAGGTAAAATGTACACTTTACATTACTTTCTTGAGGGGCTGAATACATAGAGGATATTAGTTTCTATCTGACCCTTATTAAAGTACATGAGATTTCAGCATCATTCACAGCAGCACACTTCGCAATAAAAATCTAATCTTTTAATCTTTTTTTACAGCTGCCCATTTTCAAACATTCATTAATCTGTCCTGCTGCTGATCTTTGCTACATTAAAATGTCTTTTAGGAGTAACAGTCTTTGCTAACTTTGGCTGAATATCCTAACACTGACATAACAAATCCATAACCTGCAGTACTGCGTCCAGTTCTGGAGCCCTCAACATAAGAAGGACATCGAGCTGTTGCAGTGTGTCCAGAGGAGGACCACAAGATGATGAGTGGGCTGGAGCATCTCCCTTATGAGGACAGGCTGAAGGAGTGGGGTTGTTCAGCCTGGAGAAGAGAAGGCTCAGGGGGGACCTCATAGTAGCTTATCAATACCTGAAGGGAGACTACAGAAAGTCAAGGGTAGGACATTTTAATAGGATATGTGATGGCAGGACTAGGAATAATGGATATAAATTGGAAGAGGGAAGATTCAGGCTAGATATAAGAAAGAAATTCTTTACAGTGAGGGTGGTGAGACACTGGAACAGGTTGCCCAAGGAGTTTGTGGATGCCCTCTCTCTGGAGGTGTTTAAGGCCAGGCTGGATGAGACATTGAGCAACATTGATCTAATGGGAGATGTCCCTGCTCTGGCGGGGGGGTGGGACCAGAGGAACTTTAAAGTCACTTCCAACCCAAACCATTCTATGATTCTATAATATCTGTGACATATTGAAGAACACTGTACATGTGGGCAGCATTTCAGGATACACAGATCTTGTGCATTTGAAGACAGTAGTTCCTGCCTGTATGTCTGGGAGTTCATATTTGAAAAGGTAGTAGAGACATGAGCTTATTTGCTACCCTGATAGTGTTAAGGCATTTGCCAAGGAGATGCTTTTTGTCTTCTTATGGGTGTTAGAGACCGAAATGAGGATTTCAAGTGTTTGAGTTTGTTAATTTTTTTCCACCTCTCCTGTAAAACAAAACAGGGTTCTTGTGGACTTAGTTGACATTTCCACTGTATTCATCTGAAATCCTTGATTTTCCTTAAGTGATTTGAGTAACTCTTCCTCCTTTTTGTTTCAAATACCATCTGTTTTGAAAATTTCAGCTAATTTATATTGCATTTCAGTAGAAACATCTTTGTTTACACTCAAGGGCTAAATGTTTTGTTAACTTTCTTAAGCTTAAAAGAAGTGCACTGTAAGTTTTCAAGAGGTCAGTTTTAAAGAAACTAGGTGAAAAAGTACATTGATAATTGTTTTTGAACAGTGTTTTGAACAAGTATTATGGAAGTTTATAAATGAGGTCTTGGATGTGTTTCTAGAATGGGCCACACTTCTCCTCACAAGTACCATTTCAGGGGCTTGATGCTTCATGGGAGCAAGTGGCAAGAGGTACACTGTGATAAGAATCCTACCTGAGGGGAAAAAAGTTTGGCCACCAAATATTATTTCTTCTTCTCTGGACTTTCTGGACTTATCATTTTATTGCTCTGCTTTAGACAAGTCCTGAAAATATGAATTTTGTTGTATTTTAAATATTAAATCAAATTTGGAGAAAGAAATGTTACTGCTGAAGGATGTTCCCCTCTCATCTCATCAAACCTGCTGATTCAGACTTTAGATCACTAATCTTTCTTTAAAATACTATGAAAAGCACAAACTAAAATTAGATAACATGTAATATTATTCAATTAAAACAGCTTCTTTGTAGATGAATTTTCTCCTTCTAGTGGGAAACTGAATCTTGAACAGGGGAAGGCTAATCTTTTCCATATTTTCAGCATGAAGCATGTTGCATTCTAAGTGTGATTTAGAGTGTATATCTCTAGCTATAAGGTAGCTATGGGTAGCTATCTTATTTCTTTCAAGAAAAAGATTCATCTTGATCCTTGAGTCAGTGCTGAGACATAGTAAGCCTTGTGAACTCTTTTTTTCAAAGTTCACCTTCAGAGCACTCTTTTGGGTTTCAGTTCTATGGGATCTTTTGTGACAGGCTATGTAAGAAGGATAAGTTTTGGAAGGGGTGAGGCAGAGCAATATGCTTTGGAGATAGACTTGTCATGCTTACAGATAAAGGAATGCTTGCTTTTGCTGCTTTGAATATGCATTTACAATTACAGTTACAATTTTTATGTTAGCCCTTCAAAGTGCATTAGTTGTGACAGATGCAAATTAAGCTTATCATCAACCCACATCCTTATCACTAACCTCATCCACACCAAACACACCACAGGA
Source organism: Turnix velox (assembly GCA_013400935.1). Classification (NCBI taxonomy): domain Eukaryota; kingdom Metazoa; phylum Chordata; class Aves; order Charadriiformes; family Turnicidae; genus Turnix; species Turnix velox. The sequence goes on from VZTY01026216.1 coordinate 48,824, forward strand.
TCCTGAGAGGCAACAGTGGAAGATGCCTGTTCCATTTTAGATCCCTACTTTTTTCACTGCAGGCTCTGCAGATGAGGATACTCACTTGATTGTGAAGTTTTGGGGTAGGATATTCTCCTTTCTTAAGCATCCTGCTTCTTTAATATCTTAAGTCTAAGAAAATTGTTGTTTATCTGTCCAGTGCCCCTCGTTGAACTGTTCTGATTCCATTCAGATGCAGTGTCCATTCAAATGACTGAGCTTTACTGGCTGCTTGTAAAATACCAGTAAATGCACGTTTCTTTTATTGAGCCCTTGTTAGAGAGTACATTTTCCATGAGATTTGGTGCTGAGAGAGATGCAGTAAGTAAATACTTGTGGGCACAGGTTTAGCTGATGAATCACTGTCTTGGATGTTGATTGATATCATCTGACATTCTCACACCTAGGTTATTGCTCCATTAATTATAAACAGACTCAGGATATGAATCTAGTTGGTTACCTCATGTGATCAACTGAACACTTGCTTTACATTTGTCTTGTCAATTCTTTTATTCTTGGAGTTTCAAACCATACCAAAAGTGAATCACAGAATCACAGAACATCAGAGATTGTAAGGGGCCCTCAAGAGGTCATCTAGTCCAATCCCCCTGCCAGAGAAGGAACACCTAGACCTGGAATCATAGAATAGTTTGGGTTGGAAGGGACCTTAAAGATCATCAAGTTCCAACCCCCCTGCCATAGGCAGGGACACCTTCCACTAGATCAGGCTGCTCAGTGCCTTGTCCAGCCTGGTCTTGAACACCTCCAGAGAGGGGGTGTCCACAACCTCTCTGGGTAACCTGTTCCAGTGCCTCACCACCCTCACTGTAAGGAATTTCTTTCTTATGTCAAGTCTAAATCTACCCCCTTCCAATTTACATCCATTGTGTCTTCAACATCCTAATGCAACTCCACATTACTTTAAAGTGAAGGCTAACCTTAAAGCAGGATGACTTATAACATTCTAGGCTCTTGCAATCCCTCGACATTTCCTCCTTGAAAGGCAGAAAATTCAGTGGAAACTTATGCTTGTTTGACTTTCCTGTCTCTGTTTCATAAGAGCTGCACCCATTGGCTACCGGTTCTCAGATACAAGCATGGTGGTTCTCTTTAGGAACAATAGACAATGGGCTGCCTTTCTTCTTTCCTTCCATTAATTTAATTACGTATGTTTTCCAGACAGTACCACTGCTAATTCAACAATGCACATGTGCATGTTGCAAAAGCTCTTGTAAAAAAAAGAATAATTAAAATCTCACATCTCTGCAGAAGGCAAAAACAATAAAATCCCTACAACTGGCCCATGCTGGCCCTGTTGTTCTGCAACCATAAATATTTTATGGAAACTCTGGGATTTATATATATTCATCCTTTAAGAAGAAGAAAAGGTCTTAATGCACTGGGGACTTGGCTTACTAGAGATGTGAATCCTCTGGCCTTTCTGTTCCTGCTGTGTTTAGCTTTCTGGAATATGGCATGACACTCACACCAGAGCTCTACTGAGCTCCAAGGCAGACAGGTAACTGATGGGTGTTGACTTTGTCACTAAGTATACTGCTTGAAAATGCCAAATAGTAATGTAGTTACTGAAGTAGATTTCAAATTAAAAAAAAAAAAATGTCCACTTTGCATTCCTCATTCCAAAACCACATTTAGTAAGGCCAAAAGAAGCTATGAAGTGATCTTCCTTACATAGGAAAAAAAAAAAAAAACCACAAGAAAACCTACCAGTGTTGAGAGGTTAGCATCCTAACTTTGATGTGTAACCACTATTACCAGTTACCTCATTACTGAAAGATTGACCTAGCTTTGTATGTCAAAAGATCCACTTGTAAGAGTGAAATCCATGCCATCGTTTTAAGTGGTCTAACCAGATTGTGCCTTCTGGCTTGAAATACTGCAGTGGTTTGCTTTTTGGGGAGGTCTTTTTTTAAAAAAATATTTTTCCCTGAAAAGCTCTTGCAATGACTACTAAATAAAGGCAAACTGCTGACAGTCCCTTTCTTCTGTCAAAGCATGGAAAAATGTAACCATCTGCTTTGAAATGAATTCTAAGGACAGGAGGGGAAAGCTATGCTAAATATCTGAGGAATGATGAAGTAAGATAAGCTGTGTGCTCTGAAGTTCTGCATCAGCTGCATAACTCATCCATCATTGTTACAAATTGCACCTGGGCTCAGCCATGAACTGTAGTTAGAGGGGGATAGATTTAGACTAGACATAAGAAAGAAATTCTTTACAGTGAGGGTGGTGAAATACTGGAACAGGTTGCCCAGGGAGGTTGTGGATGCCCCATCTCTGGAGGTGTTCAAGACTAGGCTGGACAGGGCACTGGGCAGCCTGGTCTAGTGGGAGGTGTCCCTGCCTATGGCAGGGGGGTTGGAACTCGATGATCTTTAAGGTCCCTTCCAACCCAAACTATTCTATGATTCTATGATTCTATGAAAACATCTTGGTGAGCCATCTGGTTAGTGAAGTTAATGAGGACTCTGTTATTACTTTATGTTGCAAATGCTTTTCTGTAGCTGTAAGAAATCTAGTACAGCTTTAGAAAAAAAAGCTTGACTGACTTCTGACTCTTGTAATGGTCTAGACTGCTGACCAATCTTTCCAGTTTTGGTTAGGTCTGAATTCCAAGAGTTCTCAGGAGTGACATCTTCACCACAGCCTTCTTTTTCCTATCTTCTTCAGTTCGCACATGGAGGAGAACTTGTAAGCAGAATCTGAATCTGAAAAGGATGATGCATTATTGCCTCCCCACAATAAAATGGTCACCAGTGGTTAAAAAATACCAGAATTTTCCTTTCTTCCTGGCTTTCCTCTCCTCTCCTCTCCACTCCTCTCCACTCCTCTCCTCTCCTACCTGTACCTGCTTTGNGCAGAATCTGAATCTGAAAAGGATGATGCATTATTGCCTCCCCACAATAAAATGGTCACCAGTGGTTAAAAAATACCAGAATTTTCCTTTCTTCCTGGCTTTCCTCTCCTCTCCTACCTGTACCTGCTTTGATTCTTTGTCTTCCTGCCTCCTTTTCTTGTACAAACTCTACCTCTTTGCTTAATCCTCTGCCCTGTCTGAACATTTAACTTTGTGTTTTGAACTGCAGTCTGTCTTGGCTTTTTTCTGCTTCTCCCTACTGTCAGCTTTTCAGATGAGTTGACCAGGTGCTGCTAGCCTTGGGATCTAGAAGTGGTGTGACTGTAAAAGTGGTGAGTCCCATCTCCCCTGGGAAAAGTAGAATGACTGAGAGGTGGTGAGCTCCTTCCAAGCTACTGACATGCAGCAGCTTCATTGCAATGCAATTGCAGTGTTTAGAATATATGATGTATGTTTTTAGTAGAGAGAGATCGCCTGAATGGAAAGAGTTCTTGGAATCCTTTCAAGCCAAGTTTTGAATTTCAGAGCTTTAGAAAAGTTTATAAATTCCTTTCCTAAAATTCAGAGATATAACATGTTAGTTATAGTTTGTATAGTCTATATTAACTTTTGGTAGCTGTGTTTTGCTGACAAATCTGCTGTGTTGCTTTTTCAAGGAACCTCTCTATCCCTACACTAATGTAGACAATTGCTTTCCATCACAGAGTTCTCTGTTGAGTTTCCTCATGACTTTCAAAGGATTCTGAGTAGGCTTCTGTGCAGTAACTTTATGATGTATGGGAGAAAATTTTAATGCTGTTTCCAGTGTAACAGGATCCTCCTTCAGTTGTAGGCCTGACTTTTTAACACTCTTTTTTATCTTAACTTTTTGAACACAAAAAAATAAAGTTGATGTAGTTTTTTTGTCAATTTCATAATAGAGAGTGCCTATTGGGGTAGCCTCACTAGTGGAAGAGAATTTTCTGTCTTGAACATGAGTTATGTGCAGTACTTTATAACCTGTATGTAGAAGCATAGAATCATAGATTTGGAAAGGAACTTCAAAGGTCACCCACTCCAACCCTCTGCAGTGAGCAGGGACATCCTGCACTAGAACAGGTTGGTCAGAGCCGCAGCAAGCCTGTCCCTGAATGTCTCCAGGGATGGGGCCTCCACCACTTCCCTGGGCAACCTGTTCCAGTGCCTCATCACCCTCATTTTGAAAACCTTTTTCCTAATGTCTAATGTAAACCTACCCTGCTCTTGTCCAGAACCATTGCCCCTCATCCCACTGCCACATGTCCCTACCCAAGATTTCCTGTAGGTCCCCTTCGGGTTCTTATAAAGAGATAAGAACCTGGATGACTATGGTGAAATTCAATGAATTCACTGAATCTGTTGTTATGTCCCTGTATCAGTGTAGGTTGAGAGTTTGTGGGTAACATACACAATATATACTAAATGGGTAAAAACTCATGTTCCCTAACGGAAGCTATACAAGTAAACATGTCATGAATATCAGAGTCTGGCTGAGGAAAAATACTGCCAGGTATTTTTCAGACTAGATGTGATAGTGTGATAGTGTGGAGCTCTGGATTTGCTATGGAGAAAAACAACATTTTTAAAACGCTGCTTCATTTTAGTCAACAAATTACTTTGTTGGTATGTCATAAACAATGAATACTTCTGTCATTTTGGGCATTGCATTCAAATAATGGGCACTTCATCCAGTCAAAAATATCTTTGATAATGAGCCTTATTCACTAATGAGAACTTTCAACACATTAAGTTTGATATCTCAAGATCTAAACACTCTGCATCCGGAGCTGGTATTTTTTGCAAAACTCTGCAGTTCTTGGTTTTTGAGTTGTCAGAAGAGAAAGTTTTATCTTGTCAAAGGCCACAAAGATCCCACTGATTCCATTGATGTATGTACATCACATATGCAGTTTTTGCTCTCAGTAGTTCTCCTTATGCACTTCTGGATTGCATTTTCTTTTCCATTATAAAAATCCCTAGAGGACAGGAAATATCCTAAAAGAATGCTTGTCTTCTGAGCCTGTGTATTTCTTCTTAATTCTATAGGTTTTACCACACAATTTTTCTTTTAAAAAGGAGCCTGTGGGAGCTCCAAGCAAAAGCAAATACAAGATTTCAGCCCATGCAATGCACAGTTTGTGATAACCAGAGTGCCAAGCCCAAGGTGGGACTCACATCTGCTCACTCCTTCCTGCATTTTCTTTCAATCTAGGCACCAGCCTGCTGATTGCACAATGTCTGCCCATGAATCCTGATTTCAAGATACATCTTCCTGACACATCACATTGCATTGGTATGGATTCTAAAGCACTGCAGCCACAAGGTATATAAAACAGCTTTTTCGGAGCCCAGAAATAGTTGAGCTTTAAGAATGAGGAGTTAACATCATTAGCAAGTGAAACCATCGCAAATAAAAGAGTACAAGAATAAAGACAGTAATAAACAAAGTTTAATTGCAATATTTTATCCACAAACTTGATGTATTTTCTGTGTACATTATGTACCAAGTGTCTTGCTATCTTTTAACCAAGCTCCCTATTCAGTCTTGAATTACCAAGGGCATCTCCTCTCCCAAGCCTTGCAGCTTAACCACAGAGCAGATGGTTTCCCCAGGGTGTAAGTTCTTGAAGATTTTGTAGCTTCCAGCGATAAATTCTCTTTCTCATAAATATGGAGAGGGAAGGCAGTAAGCATGATGGAATCCCATGGTTAGTATTCTTATAGTGGGCTTGCTGAGGAATATGCTTAGAAGCCTCACAGGTGTCAAACACCACTGTGAACCAATTTTTCTCTTTGCATGACACTACTTACCCTTCATCAAGAAAGGACGTTTCATTTTAAACTTTTTAATTTTCTGTCTCTTCCGTTGGTGTAAGAACAATGTTTCCTTTTCAGAAAGCTTTTAGTTATATTTTTGTTTGCTTACAATTGAGGTTAATTTTACAAAAAAATATGCTGCTTAGTTTTTACAATAGTTCAAATACAGAACTGACTGTTCATAAATCTAAATAAGGCCATGAAATACAACCTGATTGTAAAAAAAAATATGAAAGTGATTTTTCAGCTTAAGCATATGGTCTTTGTTTCATGTCTGCTTACAACCCTTGCTCCATAAGAAAGCTCAGCTGAGCTGTTGCAAACAATGCAGCTCAACAATTCTATCCCTTTGCTTTAGATAACCTCAGTTTTGACATATGGCAAAAAGCTATCTACTTAGCAGTTACTGGGGGGCAGTATGCTGGTGAAGAAGATTGGTAACAAAAGACATTGTTAATATTTTTTTGAAGTTTGCTATTAGTTAATGCATGCCAGCAGGTTAAGATGCCCACCTCCTCATGCAGCCACAACATTAGTGGACTCCTCATTGTACTATGTGACTCCCAAGATGTGCGCTACGTCACCAATAGCAAATATTTTTGTGTTCACGCTTAAGATTTTGAATTTTAAGTCTGATACTGGTGACAGTACTGAAGATTATTGTGAATATGATCCACTACTAATAACATCTAAATTCAAAATTTTATACTTCTCCTAGGGGCCTGACATGGGGGGTCTGTTGCCTTCCACTATAGTCATAACACTGTTTTCTCTAGCAAAGAAGTGACAATGCTTTATGTCCTTCAACAGAGGACATAAATGTCTAGTGACATTAAATGTAGTGGCTTGTCACCTCCCAAATACAAAATTTAATTATTGAAATTTCTTAGAATGTTTTAGAGCGTACCATTTCAAAAGTTTTTGATTCTGTCTTGAAATCATAGAATCATAGAATGTGTTGAGTTGGAAGGGACCTTCAAAGGTCATGTGGTCCCACTCCTTGGCAGTGAGCTAGGACATCTTGCACTAGAACAGGCTGCTAAGAGCCTTAACAAGCCTGGCCTTGAATGTCTCCAGGGATGAGGTCTCCAACCAACTCTCTTGGAAACCTGCTCCAGTGCCTCACCACTCTCAAGGTGAAGAACTTTTCCTTAATGTCTACATTATTTTAAAATTAGTCTAAACTCGCTTGATTAACTGTGCCCTCATTATTCTGGTATCTGCATAAAACAGCACCACAGCCAGCATGAGAAGTTTTTCATGCCTGCAGCAGGTCTCTGTAAACCCAGCTCCCTGTGAAAGAAAACAGACTACGAGCTGCATACCTGGTTGTACCTGTGTGTTGAGAGGATATTGCTCCAACAGTGTGAAGATCTGATCAATCAAGTTTCCACCTATCATCTTTTTACTGTTATCACTTCATTCCTCTTAAAGCTCTCTTGTGATAACCCTTCCTCGGTTAAAGGCCACCATGGTGAGCACGTGCTTACAGGCAGATCAAGTGTGTTGCATTCCCAGCCTAGCACAGAGGGGATGTATGGATTGTGAGTCTTACCCAAGTGCAGTGTTGGCTTTTGTCACAAGCTTTCAAAAACATCTACAACCCAAAAAAAAGATAGAGTGTGGACTGGGTGCAAATTTCTCTGTGTAAATATAAGATAGTGGGAATACTCAGTCTCTCCAGAGAGACCTGAGTCATGACTCCTGCCAGCCATGTCCTCAACCTTGTACCTAGGACTGAGTTTTCCGATTCAGGCTCCCTCTTGCTCACAATCACCCTGATTCTGTGTGTCTTGGATTATTTAATGTATGGTGGCACAGTCACAAGAGGATAAATGAAGTTTTACCTGCGACCCAGTGCTTTGAGCCTCCTTTCTGCAAAAATGGGCACTGAAATTCTCTCTTTTGAGGGAGCTGAGCTCAAGTCCTCCATCTGCTGGTGAGGTACCCTATACCCAATGTAATTTTTCTAAGAGGTGTCTGCCTTTGCGGCCATATTGCAAGGGAGGGGAGCTAACTTTTGCTGCAGACCGTGACCACAGGAAGAGTTTTGAGTATGTGAACATACGTGTCATACATGAGGCCGTGGGCTTACAAGAGATTTTGCATGTAAGGCAGCCAATTAAAAATGTGAAGCAGACCGAGCAGTCCCACGACTTCCCTTGCTTCATGCTTTCTGCTGTGACTTAATTTCCAAGGCATGTGAGGCATGATTGTTCTTCTGGTCTGGGATTCAGCTGCTTCAAAGGCATAATGATACTCCATATAGCTAAAGCTAAGTCCTTCCTCTTTCTATATTTTATAGCTTAGAACTGACAATACCAGGATACTTCTCCATCACATGCCTTTTCTCACAACCAGAGAACATGTTTTTCTCGTTCACAGAACTATGTGTTATTCTTCTAGGAGATATTCTACATCCATTCCCAATCATACTCTGGCAAACTAAAGCAAATATCACTCAGCTGGAAACCCACTAAACTTGGGGCAGTTTCTTTTCATCTGCTAAGCACCTGCTATTTCACATATATCTCATTAATATGATTTTACCAACCATGACTTTACTGCTGCTATAAAGCATTTAAACTTAATCCCTTTCACACAGATGTAACCAAGGGCTGGTGTGATACAGGTAAACAGCATGTTGTGCCTGCAGTAAATATAAATGATCTCTAACCCTGAAATTGATTCCTTTACCTTGGGAGAAAGGTATGATGGTACTTGATGGAATGAAGCCATGAGAGCAGCAAAGTGTGCTGGAAACAAGATCTAACAGAAACAAGGACACCTGGTATTCATGTAAGAAAATGGGGAAGTAGCTCTGGTGAGTCATACTGAGTAGCGTGAAGTCTGTTTCTCTCCTCAGGTGTTGACCTCAACATGATGAACATGAGTGCCTTGTTTCACAACATGAAGATTTTAATGGGGACGAGCCCAGAAGGAGAGGGTCCAGCAGGATACTGGCATGGTTGGACTGGAGGCCGGGTGGATCCAGAAAGGGATCCCTGGCATTGAAGTAGAAAGTAAGTTGCAATGTGACACACAAGAGGGGTGAGGAGCCAGGAAAAAGGCGGTGGGTATTAAAAGTATTAAAATAAATAGTACTACAAGAAGAAAAAGTGTTAATCTCCTTTTAGACTCTCTATGAGAGGAATTAAACTTGATGAGCTTGATGAGCTTCTGCTCCGTAGACTGTTGATCTGGTGTAGTGAAATGCTTTTAAGATAGAAACGTGGGAAGTGATCGGGGAACATCGATGACAGCAGGTGGACAGCCAGAAAGTAGCTGCAGGGAGAGCAGTAAGGCAGGGAGAGACCAGTAAAAATGGACACGGAGAGCCGAAATGTAGCTGTGGGGAGAGCAGTGAAGCCAGACATAGAACGGCTACATGCAGCCCTAGAAAAAGCCAAAAGAAACTGCGGATAGAGAGTAACAGGCATGAATTCCTGACACTATTCTACACCTCTGCCCTGTGCTACTTCCCCTCTGACCAAAGCAGATGCTTCTTTCCTCCTCAGCACTGAAACCAGTGCCTTCACCTTTCCCTGCCCCTTGAAGAGGTGTTTTAGGAAACCGAACCCCGACTTCCCCCGCTTCCTGAATTATATCCTCCTTTGAGACCTGAAATAAGCACCAAGTTCATGGATGTGGACACTGCCACTCCCGGGGTTTCACCTTCAGGGCAGATGAATCACTTTAAAGTAGCCCCCAAAACACTGTTGATAGATTTAACATCTCCTTTCAATCCAAGCTGGACGTGTTGCCTCCCTTCCACCTCCCCCTCACCTCCAAGACTTGTTTATGGTGCAGTCAGGATCGATCACAGTTAAAGGAACAGGCCCAGGATGTTTTGGAAGAAATTGTAGAAGCAGGCAAAAGAAGCCAGAGAGTGAGATCTTGCATCAAATATGATGTTATGTCCAGTGATAAGGACTAATAGAGAGAGCCCGGACAAGTGGGAACAATTGGAGTCTTACTCAAGAGTTACATGCGTCCTGTATATATGTCCTGGTTTGATGTAAAATAGGGTAAACTTTCTAGTTTGTAACTTTACTTTTCAGCTAGGCCTCTTCTGTCTGATTAAATTCTGAAATTAACTGCACATTGTTCAGACACTGTTTGCTCCCAGACTGATAAGACCAGGGAATGGTATGCAAGAAGATCTTATTTTCATCATTCACTATGGTGATCAAGGTCAGCAAGTTCATCAGCCACCCTACTGGGGGGGCTGGAAACAGAAAGACGTAGAGAAGTCCCACCTGCAAGGAGGAGCAGACAGGGCAGGTGACCCAAAAGTGACCAACAGGAATATTCCATCCCATCTGCCCCATGCTCGGTATAAAAGCTAAGGGATCCAAGGGTCAGGCCCTCTCTTGCCCTTCCCTTCGTCTTTCTTCAATGGCCGACATTGTAAAATTGTTCTCAGTTTGCCAGAATTTTTTCTAAGTGTTAATAGCTTAAACTATATTAATTTTCATGAGCTGCTTGTGCTCTAGTTATAGTGTTCTAACCCATATTAGAAGAATATTGTAATAATTATACCTTGCAATAAATACAACCTAAAGCAGTGCATTGAGCACCAATGAAAAGGCAAAATGTTGTGTTACGGTTCTGGTAAAGGAATACTGATTTTTTCTAAAGACATCTTAATGTTGCTTAAATTTTCTCACAAAACTACTAACCATGTTAAACTTGCAACAAAATCCCACTGCATATTTATATTCTTGTGGAAATAAAATATAAAATATGGACAGATTGTATAACTGCTGGTAGGGTCTGAATTTCAGTCAATTGACAAATGGGACAGATGCTTCTAATGATGATGAAATGAGTGATCCTTTAATTAAAATGCATACTTGCCTCAGTAGGCAAACAGTGTTCAAAATATTCCCACTGCTTTATGCTGTTGTGCATGCTGGCTATTAACATCCATTAACAATCTTTATTATAAGATTCTGCTTTGGCTATAAGAGATCTGAGCTGCTATTCATGGAATTTCTCTGCGGCTCAAGATATATTGTAAGCCTAAATTTAACATTTTTTTTCCTGAAAATTCATTTTAATTTAACATCCATACTGATGACAGTGAACAAGAATGTGTCTCATTTTAGAAATGGAGTTTTGACAGTGTTTGTGCTGGAAACAGGCACTTGTTACTGTGCTTCATGTGCTACTGATCTTTATTTTTCTTTTGTGACCAGAACATTAAGTCCATAGATTTGTGAGATTTATGAGGACCTCAGGCTTTTCAGTTTTTGAGAGAGAAACCTTTTTAGATCAAAGTGCCTTTTAAAAAAAATATTTCCACTGCTAATAACTAAACTAGAAATTTTAGTTTTGTCTTGCATTTTCAGATTGAAATTACAAAACATTTATTAATGTTGCTTTGATTTTTCAGGGGAGTTATTTTCCACAAGTAAAATAAATAGTAAAATGTTATTATCTTAGATGCAACAGTGCACAATCTTTAAATGTAGATTTATTTTCTTTAGTACTTTGAGTATCTTGTAACATTGCTCAAGCTAGGTAACACAGTGCAACACCAGATCCAGCTGGGAGAGGACCTACAAAAGCTCTAATATATTGATTTTATTGTTTGCCTAAGTGTGCATATCCAAATAGTAACACTGTTATTTATATTTTTCTACAGACTTGAACACTGGTGTTTGCAATAGGCAGCCAAAGAGTGGTATGTGAGTGTCAGGAGGATGGAGCCAGGCTCTTCTAACTGACCTCCAATGATAAGGTCTTGGGTGCAGCAGGTGCAAGCTGGAATACAAGAAGTTCCACAGAAATATAAGAAACAAACTTTTCACAGAGAGGGTAACAGAACACTGGAACAGGCTGCCCAAAGAGGTTGTGGGGTCTCCTTCTCGGTGTGTCTCATTATATCAACCTTTGCTGTAGTGGAAAAATGGATAATTTGGGGTTCCAGCTGTATCATCAGGTTGAAGAGGTTGCTTCAAAATTTTTAAATGTTTCTTCATTTGGTAAATCAGACTTTTCAATCAAAACCTTGACTGCATATTAAGTTTCATGTGCCTCATCTCACCCTTGGGTGTATTTGAAACACCCACATTTCTGATAAGGTTTCAGGGTGTCAAGGTTTTTCAATTTCTACCTAAAGAAGAGTTATAGAAATAGCCTTATTCAGAAGATACTTGTAATGCATGGTGCAATACTTCTCTGATGCTTTTCCTGACTTAAGTCAATTCATATGTACAAAACACAAAGCAGTAGTCCTTTTCAGAGCCTGTGATAAGTGAGGATGTGTGATTTTTATTGCCCACTTACATTTGGAATTCTTGACAGTTTTTCCCTGGTCTGCTTTGTTTTGTATGATAAAATGGAAGGATCCTAATTGTGCTTCCTGTTTTATTGTTTGAACAGCCAAGGCTTTTTCTTTGGTAAAGATGTGGAAAAAACATCTTGTCTAATCCCATCCTATCAATACCAACAAAATTAATGCCACCTTTGTATGTTCTGTACCCCCTGCCAAAAGTTCAGTTACTGTTGGATTTTCCTTATTCTTGAATTCAATTTTAGGTGAAGCTCTCAATATTAAATGGATGTAAAGGTGCCAGAATGCAGTGTATCCCAACCTAATGAAGAACTGCCATCAACAGCAGCAATGCAGATAACTCGGGAGACAGCTGTTATCAGACAGTGTGAAATGAGGTTTTCCAAGGGTAATAAAATGCTGCCAAGTAACTGAATAAGAAAAACATGAAATTTACATTAGGTTACTGCTTTCTGGGACTTGCAGGTGTTTCTGAAAACAAGTATGGGTTAAGAACCTAGTGCATGCAGCTTTAGAGAAAATACCCCCTGAATGCCTTTGCTGTTTAGTATTTCTATATCTGTCTTTAACGTAAGTAATGGGAGTAACAGTATCTGTCTTCCCTGCTTAGTGTTCACTATCCAGGCCCTTGAGCAGTGCTTGCAGCCTGCTGATAGACTCCATTAGAATGATGTTTACAAAATAAAGAAAATAAAAACCTAAACAATTTCTTGTATCATAAATAGTCACACTGATATTTGGGAAGATGAAAATTTGGAAAAGAGGAGACAGAACTAATTGCATTTAAGAGCTTCCATGGAAATAAATGTCTATGTCTAAAGCCCTTGTTTTCCATTTTCCTATGGCAATAACAGCAGGAGAGTGCTGGGATTGGGGTAGGAAGAGATGGCACCCTAGTATCCATGCATAAGGCAGTTATTGTTGTTTGGAGAGGGTGAATAAGTGAAACATCTTAGTGTATTGCTATGTAATTTGCTGTCATGTGCCAAAGGCACTTTCATATTTAAAAAAGAAATATAATTACTTTTTTATGGTACACATCTATGTTATTATGAGAAGTAGTACACCTCATATCTGATTTGCTGAAGTGGGGAGAAGGTTTATAGTTACCTGCCCTCAAAGACAAGGATGTT
>VZTY01026223.1:9021-31601 GCA_013400935.1 Turnix velox
CGCCCGTCGCGTGGCAACGCCCACCCCAACCCCCCCCCCAGAGCCGGGGCCGCCCCTCGGCGGGAAGGGGCGGGGCCGGAGGGACACGCCCCCTGCAACGCTCCCCCCACGGGGATTGACCCGCCCACGGAGGATGTTCCGGAGGGGATCGGTGTCCCGGGGGAGTGTGTCCCGGCGGCGGCCTGGGTGTAGCGGGGTGGGGCACGCACGTGGTCCCGCGAGGGGGTGGATTTCCGAAGGGAGGCTGGGAGAGTGCTGCCAGGGGAGGAGAGTGTCCAGGGGGGAGCACAGACTCCAGGGGCGCGGTTTGGTGCTCGTGGGTCACGGACAGGGTGCCCCGGTGGAAGGAGGTGTCACGGGGCACCGGGACGGAGGGGACAGCGCGGGGGAGACACGGAACAAAGCGGCTGCTGGGGGTGCGGCTCCTCACGGTACCGGTGGGAGTGCTGCCGACCCCCGCGTCCGTGTACAGTGCGGAGCTCAGACCGGCCGTACCTTGGAAGGGGGGCATTTCCTTCTCCCCGAGGTACTGAAGTTAACAGAATGTCAAATCTTTTGTACTTTCTCCCCGCTGTTTTGCTTAGTTCTCCCGTTTTTGCTTTGCAAATGGTGGTGTGGGCTGTTTGGCGAGCTCACAGACGAGCTTGGGTTGAAGTCTCCCCAGTGCCACCCCTTCCCTGGGCAGGGACACCTCCCATCAGCCCAAGTTGCTCCAAGCCCCGTCCAACCCGGCTTTGAACCCCTCCAGGGCTGGGGCAGCCACAGCTTCTCTGGGCAACCTGGGCCAGGGACTCACCCCCTTCCCAGCAAAGGGTTTCTCCCTCAGATCTCACCTAAATCTCCCTCTTTCAGTGTCAAACCCTTCCCCCTCCTCCCATGGCTCCCCTCCCTACTCGAGAGTCCCTCCCCAGCTTTCCTGGATCTGCTTCAGGGACTGGAAAGGGCTCTAAGATCTCCTCGCACCTTCTCTTCTCCAGGCTGAACCCCCCAACTTTCTCAGTTCCCGCTCCCAGCAGAGGTGCTCCAGCATCTCCGGGGCCTCCTTTGGCCCCTCTCCAACAGCTCCGTGTCCTTCTGTTGTTAGAGGCTCCAGCCAGTCCGTAGTGACTCCTGCTTTCCCCCAGAGGGCTCAGTTTCATGGAGGTCTCTCTGCATCCATTCTGCCAGAGCATGGCTGCGAGAATGTTCCCTCTTTGTCTTCATCTTCCTCATGCCAAGAGCAGTTCAGAGCAGGCTCCAGGTGTGCTACAGAAGTTACACCTACCCTGGACCAACGCTTCTCCTCTTGGGAGTGAGAGAAGAATGGCTCCCAGTGTCTTGGCCACAACCCCAATACTGGCCACACTCTTTGCCCCCTGTGATCCACCAGGCTACCATCTTTAAGGCCACAGGATAAGGTCAAATGTGGGCCCCCCCCCCCCACCACAGCTCCCGCTGCTTGTGCCTGCTCTGTTCTGGAGGGAGTCCTTTTGGGACACCATCAGGACACCGCCGCGTCACCACCCAGAGAAACTGCCAGTTGTTATTTTAAGCACTTTTGACAGCCCTGGTTTGTCGCCGTCGTGCCTCTGATCTGTTCCATTTTCAGCAGAACTGGCTCAATCTTTCTTTTTGGATCATAGAATCATAAAGTTGGATCTAGTGAATCATCTTGCACTAGATGAGGTTGCTCAGAGCCTCAGCAAGCCTGGCCTTGGATGTCTCCAGCATTCATGGAGCCTCTACCTCTCTGGGCAACCTGGACCAGTGTTCTTTAATTCCCTGCACAGATAAGGGGCTTCACCCTGATCACTTTGGGGAAAAAAAATCTTTGTTCTGAGGGTGACGAGAGAAATAACGGATCGAAATTGGAAGGGGGTAGATTTAGACTTGACATAAGAAAGAAATTCTTTCCAGTGAGGGTGGTGAAGCACTGGAACAGGTTGCCCAGAGAGGTTGTGGATGCCCCCTCTCTGGGGGTGTTCAAGACCAGGCTGGACAAGGCACTGAGCAGCCTGATGTAGTGGGAGGTGTCCCTGCCTATGGCAGGGGGGTTGGAACTCGCTGATCTTTAAGGTCCCTTCCAACCCCAACTATTCTATGATTCTATGATTCAGAGAGCAGAAGCGATCAAAAACAAGCCCTGATTGGAAATGAGTTAACTCTCTGGAAGGGTGGGAAATGGGGAAACCCTTACTCCTCTAACTCCCACACTCCATTCTCTCTATTAATGGGTGACACTTGAAGACACTGACCCAGGTTGCTCAGAGATGTGGTGGAGGCCCCATAAATGTCTGGAGACATCCAAGGCCTGGCTTGCTGAGGCTCTGAGCAACCTCATCTAGTGCAGGATGTCCCTGTCACTGCAGGGGGTGGCACTCAATAGTCTTTGACTGTCCCTTCCAACCCAACACATTCTATGACCCCCCCGCCCCCCAGTCTGGTTTTTTTTTGGTGTGTGGATAAAAGAGATCAAATTCCCACAGTTCTGGAGCTCCTGGGATGTGCCACTAGATACAAACCAGAAGGAGGCCACTAGTCTCACCCCTAGCTCTGGTTCTACCTGATTTCCAACTGTCTCCATCTGGGCCTTTGCAATGTAAGAAAAATCCATGAGATTTATTTAATTAAATAAAAAGACAATCATTCAATGAATCTCATGCCTCATTGCTGCAAACAGCATTTCGCAGACACTGCTCCATGTAGTTCTGTGGCTTGTCCTGAGGTCAGGCTGAAGGACAACAGTTTTCCCCTCATTAGTGGAAGGGAACAGTGCTGATCCCTGCTAATCTGAGAACAAATCCCAAGTTTTCAGCTCACTACAGACCCTCCAGAACATGGCCTTCTGTGCTACAGCATTAACAGGTCACCTCCTCACGTGTATCCGGGCATTCCATTCAAGAAGGAGGGTAAAATCTACACCAGCTACAAAGGAAAAGCCTGAGAGGGAGCAGTTCCAATGGAAGGAAATCTTTCCAGCACAAGAATATCTCTGTTCAAAGTGACAGACTCTGAGAGCTTGTGTCTTGATAAGGAAAAAGTGGTCTCAACAAAAGATCTGCACGTGTGGGTGTCTGGGCTCTTGAAGATTGTTCTTACGGATGTAACCCCAAACAACCAGGAATGTCTGAATGTTAATCCTGAAGAATAATAATAACAGGAATGTTAATCTTGACAAATTTAGCTTTTTGTCCCATTGCACAAACATTCTCCCACCCCATTCTCCTTCAAACGTGTCACCCTGCCTCCTTTGGGACCAGTGGGAGAAGGACACAACAGGCTCTCTTTAAAGGAAGGCAAGGAGGGGGTGACTCTGAAGTGCCCACAGATGAGTTCTCCTCTGGGATCTTGGGCTTTATCTGCCTCCTGTGGAGCCCTAAAGAGCAGGAATGGGAAAAACTTCAACCCTCAAGCACTCGGGTAGAAAGACAGGAGGAGGAGTGAGTCCATTGTGAAGGTATCAGAGCAGGGAATCCAGATGTGGCCAGGCTTCCTTTGAGAGGAATGTTTGGCATTTGATGCTGTTTGAAGAGCCCACAAGTGGCCCCTCACCATCTGGGAATGGGAATTGGGGAAAAACAAGGAAACATAAGGGGTGGAATATATATGTAATAGGATAAGACTAAATAATTAACATTAATAACACCCAAGAGCCAGTACTGACCCCCTTAATAATACAAGGGTTATGGTCAGCCATGAGATCCCAGCAGGGACAGCAAGTGTCCAGGAGGAAAAGAAGGGCTCAGAGCCCAGCACCTGGACACTGAGAGCTCAGGGTGGTTGCCATGGAGGGACAGGGAGATATCCTCAGCAAAATTCCTAATTTATGTGAAGTTTATATTAAGGGTGACAATGACAGTATGAAATAATCCTGTTGTGTGAAGTGCCTGGCCCTTCCTCCTCCTCATCCCTGCACCTGGAGAGCTGGAAAACACCAAGACCTTGAAATCTGCACAGCAGAGCTGGCTCTGAGGTAAACATTTCCACAAATTTAGACACTAGGATCTTCTAAAAATGCTGTTCTCCCTAGCATGAATAGAGTAATTAGATCTGTGTCCCTCCAATCAGGTGAGTGTTTGAGGTCCTCTCAGCATCAGCACCTGCCCCAGTGCTGGGAATTGTCCAAGGGGGTGAACTGCTGAAAAATATCTTCCCACAGACTGGGATTGCCTCAGAGGTAACATCCAATGGCAAATGGGAGGGAAGGAAAAGCAAGAATCATGTATTTCATAATGATCTTACAGGAACAATTAGAAGTTGACAGGCAGGAGCCAAGGCAAAGGCAGGCAGGGATGAGTAAGCATTAGGCCAGGAAATTTTCAGGATAAAAGATTAGAATCAATGTCTAACAATAGAAATAGGACTGTGAAAAGAAGGCTTCAGGTGAGCAGTTGGGTTGTTTTGAAGGATAGAGTCTTAAGCACAGAGATGGTGCTGTCTGCGTGCACATCATGTACAGCAGGGCCTGAGTGACCTGGACACTCTGTAGCACTCATGGATTTAAAGTCTTCCAAAAATCTGCCCTGAGCTGTGCTGCTGATGTCTCTCAGGGGCCTGGTCCAAACACTAATTTCATAGAATCATAAAATGTGTTGGTTTGGAAGGGACCCCAAAGGCCATCTAGTGCCATCCCCTGCAGTGACAGGGACATAGAATCATAGAATCATAGAATCATAGAATAGTTTGGGTTGGAAGGGACCTTAAAGATCAGCGAGTTCCAACCCCCCTGCCATAGGCAGGGACACCTCCCACTACATCAGGCTGCTCAGTGCCTTGTCCAGCCTGGGCTTGAACACCTCCAGAGAGGGGGCATCCACAACCTCTCTGGGCAACCTGTTCCAGTGCTTCACTACCCTCACTGTAAAGAATTTCTTTCTTATGTCGAGTCTTAATCTACCCCCTTCCAATTTACATCCATTGTTTCTAGTCCCCCCATCCCATATCATATTAAAAAGTCCTTCCCCTGCCTTTCTGTAGGACCCCCTGCCCCTCATCCCGTGTCTCCATGCCCTGGCAAACAGCCCCTCCCCAGCTTTCCTGGAGCCCCTTCATGCACTGGGAGGCCACTAGAAGGTCTCCTGGAGCCTTCTCTTCTCCGGCCTCAACAGCCCCAGCTCTCTCAGCCTGACTTCTTTTTTGACACAAGGAAACTTTACCTAAGCAGACATCATGCTGCCCCTTCCCTCAATTCCCCAAATCACCACCACCAGCTCCTACAGGACTCATTTTCCTTGCAGCAGCAGCAGCAAAATACACATAATCCTTATTCTTTTTTAAACCTTCCCTCACTCTTGCCTTCAACATATCCTTCCTTTATAGAAAAGAGCAGTGGGACACTCTCTTAGAGCTATAAAGAAGCAAAATTACCATCAGCAGCTGATAAACCAGCCCTGATGAAAGGCTTTTGCTCAGCTCCCTGGGCACGGTGTGTGCTTTCAGTTCCCCAGTAACTAAAATGCCTTTTACTGATGAAAATCCCATTCTGATTTGGGAATTAATTCCTGCCAGCTTCTTTCCACACGAGAAGCAGGACAAGAGAGTGGGTTTATCCATGAAATCTAACCTCAGTCGTATTTTTCATGTAACTTTGTTACTATAAAACAAATCAAAGCCTCCCTTTGTGGGGTTTAACCTGCCCACATTCCCAAAGTCAGGCCATGGCATTCCCAGAGTCTGGCCGTGGCATTCCTGACTTTCCCTTCTCCATCTGCTCAGTTTACAGGGGAGAAAACTCCTCCCTTTTTCTCTTGCTCAACAGCCAGTTCAGCCAGTTTGATTCCAGCTGGGAATCCAGAGAACTTCTTCCAGTAAGAACCAGTGAGGACAGGCCAAATCCAGGCTGTAGTGATGGGCATCCGGGCAAACCCTTTGTTTTATTCATTGCAAAAAACCTTCAACTAGAATTCAGGGAAAATACCAAGATAATCACAACCCCTTTCACTCTGTGAGCTTTGCAAAAACCAAGCAGAGGGGAAATAAACCCCCAAAACCAATTAAAAGTGGAGCCATCTGAATGCAGCAGCTCCAACATGCTCTAAATGAGATAAAATCTGGGTTTTATAACATGGAGTCTCTTTGCAGAAAGAAAATGGCATTTTGAGGGTTTTCATCCTATCACCCAAAGCAGCCCCTGGGAATCAGCCAGGCTGCCCTTTCCAGATAAAACAAGAAAAACCTGATGGACACAGCAGAAGAAAGGGAGATTTTTGGTTTGGGTACATTCCTAAAAAATCCCACCAGCTATACCTGGCCAAGAGCCTACCCTTGGGTGGCTACACATGGACTATTAGGACAGGCTTCTCTATCATCTCCAGAGAGGTTAAACTGCATAAAGAAAACTTTCCATCAAAACTTTCCAATAGTTTTGAACTACTTTTCAATGGAAAATAAGCAAATGAGCTGACCAGGGCAAACAGTGTGTGGGACAAAGCTGAGGCCATTTCCCACTGCAGGTCCCCAGCGTTTATTTGTAACATGGGGGAGCAGTGAGAAGGTGCTGTTAACAGTAAGGGGAAGAATTACCAGTTTCAAAGACAATCCCTGAATGCCCATATAACAGTTATTATCCTCATTATCATAATAATTTCTGTTATTATGGAAATCTGTGTTGAAGACACAATTCCTAAAATACCAGTGATCATTCCCACACAACATTTTGAGCCTTTTTCCCACTTACAGCAGTAAGTTCAGTACTGGGGGGAGGGGGTGGCAATTGAAACTCCAGCTGAGGACACTGGAGATATCCCTGCCCAGTGGAAGTGTAACACAGAAAGGGGAACTCTAAACAAGCTGAGGAGGGGGAGGCAATGTCTCTTCAACCTCAAGGCTAGAAGTTAGCATTCTCTTCTCTTTGGAACTGGAATAAGTCACCCAGAGAGGTGATGGAGACCCTGGAGACATCCAAGGCCAGGCTTGCTGAGGCTCGGAGCAACCTGACCTACTGCAGGATGCCCCTGTCACCGCAGAGGGTTGGATGACACAGCCTTGGAAGGTCCCTTCCAACTCTGTGTTTCTCTGATCCCCTCACTGGTGCTTCTCCAAGCAGATGACCTCGATCAGATGAAAAAGCAGGAAACAGTGCTGTTAATAGACAGTAACTGCTGAATGCTGATTAAGTTTTGCCCCACTTCCACTCAAGTAGCCAGTACAGGGGGGGACACAGAGCTGTTGGAAAGGGTCCAAGAGCAGGCCACAGGGATGATCTGAGGGCTGGCTCAGAGCTGTTGAGGATGGAGAGGAGAAGGCTGCGGGGAGACCTCACAGCGCCTGAAGGGGCTCCAGGAAAGACAGAAAAAGGGATGAGGGGTCAGAGTTTGGCACTGAAAGAGGGAGATTTAGGTGAGATCTGAGGGAGAAACCCTTTGCTGGGAGGGGGTGAGCCCTAGACCCAGGTTGCCCAGAGAAGCTGTGGCTGCCCCAGCCCTGGAGGGGCTCAAGGCCAGGTTGGATGGGGCTTGGAGTGACCTGGGCTGGTGAGAGATGTCCCTGCCCAGGGCAAAAGATGGCACTGACATCCCCTTCCATCCCAAACCAGTCTCTGATTTTTCATACCTGGTATTTCTGCCCAGTGGGCTGGCTGCCTGAAGTGGGAGCTGTTGGGAGGGCAGCCTGAGCTGGTGGGAGAGCTCAAATGCTCCAGGTTGGGGGTATGACACTGAAGAGAAGAGTCTCTGCTTTGTGAGAAACATTTAATTCAACACAATGAATTACAAGAAGGACAGATTTACAGAGTAACTGTAACAGATTGTTCAAAACCCAAGAAAATAAGTTTTTACTGGCCACGGCCCTGGGTGAAGTTCCCCAAAGTGATGCCAGGCAGAGCAGCTCAGTCTCCTCGCAGCACTCTAAGTGAGAAGTATCAAAGAATTTCGTATTTCCAAAATCTTTAAGAAAAGAGTGAATGTAGTAGCAATGGCTTTGGCATGGGGGATTTTTCCAAGGATAATAAACCTATTCCCACGGTTAAGCTGAAACTACTCCCTAAGGCTATTCCCTTCCCAGGAATTTCCCCCCTTGGCCCTGTGCATTGCTGCTAAATCATCCTCACACGATAAAGGCTCTGGGAGCTACTTTCTTCCCCAAGTTTTGGGATACCAACATCCTGTACAATGGGTTAGTGGCACGATATTTAATCCACCACTTCATACTGAACTCTCAGATGAGATCCACGCAAGAACCATGCGACGGATACCCTAAAACTAAAATAACTTCTGCAACTCAGTCACCAAATTCTCCAAGCTACAAACTCTTCTCCTTCTCCCCCTTATTCTCTCCTCTAATAAATCCATTTTTAGCCACAAGTTTCCCCAAAATACACTCAGAGAGATACTAGAAGAGACTGAGGAATCAATCAAGGTACCCATGGTGAAGCCAAATACTTATAAAACACATTAAGGCAGGTTTCACGTCATTTCGTTTTTGGACACAAAATGCTGGTCACTTCACTGCACATGCAAATAAGAAAAGATTTAATACTTAATAAAAAGCTTTATATTCATTTTTTTAGATATCAAGTATAGAAAAATCAACCTTTTTATTTTAAAAGAGGAGGGAACATTGCTGCAGAGGAAAGCAGATGTGTCAACACACCTATGGAATGGATTCCCCCTTCACTCCTCACATGGGGAAACATGGAGGTTGAGAGGGTTCTTGGCACCAGAAGAGAAAGGAGGAAGTTTTCCTCACTGTCTGTCAGAAATGAGTAATCCTTCCATTACCAGTTGAGAAAGTCCTTCTGATGGGACTGAAACCAAAAGGAAAATACACCACAGAGCAGGCATATTTATCTTCCAAACTCTACTTGGACACAGAACACCGTAGCAAAAATGTACACAGCTGGAACTAACTAAAAAGACCAAAAAACCCAATTGCCAGGAATGATGTCAGATCAACTCCTCCTCATCATCAAAATCTCAGAGGTGGATGAGGCAGCAGCAGGTCATCTCCCAGACCACACTTCCCAAGACCAATGTGGTCTCATGAAGAAAAGGATGTTAAGCAACACAAGGTGAAGGCTGGAATGACAATGCATGATGGAAAATGCCCTCCCTACAGTCGGTACAAGCACACAGCCTCCAGCAGTGAAGCCAAGGAGCGAAACAACATTTCTCTCACTCGTAGTACAGATAAAATTGTTTCCTATGGGTTGCTTTAAAAAGTATACAGACAGAAAAGATTAAAAACATATCACCTATCACTGACCCGCAACAAAAAAAAAGGACAGGAAAGTCCGGTTCCTAAAATATTCCCTCCTACTGGTTTATATTCCTTTATTCCCTCCCCACTTTTGCATTTCTGATGACCCTACCGGCCCCTTATAAGGAAAGGAGAGATGGGGAGTAGAATTTAGTTAAGTTCCATCTTCCACACTACCCAGTGATGAATAAACCATCAGCTTCTCCACATCTCCTGCAGCTTACATCAAAATGTCCCAGGTCCAGTCGTATTGTTGGCGCAATTGGCTTTACAGACACTCTTGGCTTTGAAAATAGTTGTGCTGACCCTGCTGAAAGGGTTTATACTGGGAATTCTCTGGTGTGGCTCCCTAAAAAGAGGAAAAAAAAAAAGTCCATGTAAGTAAGTAGTAATTTTTTATATCTTTATAGTAGATGAGCCTTTATAAGGATAAAGCTGTTATGTATTGAGGGACAATGGTTTGAAACTAGAGCAGGGCAGGGTTAGGTGAGACATGAGGAAGAAGTTCTTCCCCATAAGGGTGGTGAGACACTGGCCCAGGTTGCCCAGAGAGGTGGTGAAAGCCCCATGAAGCATGGGGACATCCAAGGCCAGGCTTGCTGAGGCTCTGAGCAACCTGATGTAGTGCAGGATGTCCCTGTCACTGCAGGAGGTGGCCCTAGATGGCCTCTGAAGTTCCCTTCCAACTCTGTGATTTCTAATTGCATCTTTAAAACATTTCACTGTGCAGGTGAATAGGGAAAACACTTGGCAAGAAATATACCCTGCAAGAAAATGAGTATTAAAAATGGAAAATTGAGAGAGAAAATGGCAGGTGGGAGGAGGAAGTGAGTCCTTAAGATGTCCTCTCTTCTCTCTGTGCCTTCCTACTTTGTAGGAAGTAATAAATAAATAAGTAGGGGAAAAAATTGACATCACGAGATAAACCCTCAAAAAACAATCCACTCTCAAAAAATGATCCTC
Organism: Turnix velox; assembly: GCA_013400935.1. Classification (NCBI taxonomy): domain Eukaryota; kingdom Metazoa; phylum Chordata; class Aves; order Charadriiformes; family Turnicidae; genus Turnix; species Turnix velox. Next base: position 19,159 of record VZTY01026223.1, read on the forward strand.
ACAGCACTTAAACACAGGCTCTGGTTACACATTTCACCCACCTGACACAGCCAGGAGACCCAGAACACTGTGACAACATAAGCACTAACCAGACACCACATCCACTGAAATACTGGATTTTTTTTCCTGAAATCCTGGCTCCCATATCTTTATTTGCATGCTAAATTGAAAACCTTTTTCAATATGATTCTTCCTGAAAACATTTCTTCAGTAAAGCAGTTTGAGGTGAGGAAGGATGCCACCACATTACCTGGACTATACATTCTCCATCTCCTGGTCATGGTCCTGCTCCTCCTCCTCTTCTTCCTCTTCTCCTTCTTCCTCACCTCCTTCTTTCTCTGAAGGAGCTTCCCCATCTCTTGCTATCTCCTCCACATGTGCCAGCATGTCGGCCATCAGGGCTTCCTCCAGCCTCTTCCTCACCTGCTGCACCAGCTCCTCCTGCTTCCTGCCCCAAAGCAACCAAGAAGCACTTTAATCCAAGGGAGAGGAGCCCCAACCCCCTCTGCCCCAGGCTGGGCAGACAGGAGCAGTGTTGGAAGTGATCTCCAAGAGCTGCAACATCAAAAAACTGCCCAGTGTTATAGTAGAAGTGAAGCTGAATGAAACACTTTAAAAAGTTGTCCAAAGTTTCCTATGACAAGACCTTAGCATTAATTGTACCGTGGTTAATTTTGACTGAAATTTGCCTGATCTAACAGACAATCTGAGATATTGATTTTTTAATTCCTAGGGCTAATCTTAATATAAACAAAAAATAGTCAGCCTACTCTGCTTTCCAAAGGTGAGACTGGAGAAAATTAAGTTTCTGACCATTTTTTGCTCATTATCATTTGGAGTCATAACCATCCGTTCTACAGCTCCTTTTCTGTGATCAAGAGAAGTGACTGGCCACAATGTTCAGGATTTCTCCAATTCCTTCTCTGCTTAGAGGTGCCTTAAATCAAGCTACTCATATTTAGACATGGTTTTCAATAAAAGCAGACATACACTGACATGGAAAACCAATACAAGCCAGAATTCTCAAGTGTAACTGAGACTAGTCCAAATAAAAAATAATGGGCTAAGTACTGGCTGGTGTGAGAGTGGCTTTGTGTGACCTTTTCCCTATTCTACTGATAAAGAAGCTTTTAGAATGTTTCAGCAAGCTACTGAGCTCCATCAGAAATTGAGAGAGTTGTGTTGCGGGGGTTCAGCCTGGAGAAGAGAAGGTGTGGGGAGACCTTAAAACCCCTTCCAGTCCCTAAAGGAGCTCCAAGAAAGCTGGGAAGGGACTCTGGAGCAGGGAGGGGAGCCATGGGATGAGGGGGAAGAGTTTGACACTGAAAGAGGGAGATTTAGGTGAGATCTGAGGGAGAAACCCTTTGCTGTGAGGGGAGTGAGGCACCGGGGTGGTGGGAGGTGTCCCTGCTCTAGGCAGGGGAATGGAACCAGATTTTTGAGGTCTCTTGCAACCTAAACCATTCTTATTCTATTGCCATTGGAAAAAGAAAAGCTCTGTGTGTGTGTGTATTGTTTTACAAGAAACTTTGTACCAAGACAGTATGTAGTATTTGTAATTAATACCTAATATCTTCATCTGTCACCATAAATGCTTTGCAGAGGGGCTGGGAGGTGTTCAGCCAAACTCCAGGATTCTTCTCCACGGCTGCAGAGAGCTGCCCAGTGATGGGCATGGTGCTGGTGTGGAGAGCACTGGCTATAGCAGACAGAAGGGTTTCATCAGTGCAACCAGGTCCAACCCCTGCAAGTGGGAGGAAAAGCCATGAACAATATGGTACAAGACAAAGATCAGCCAATCAGGTCAAGAGATCTTATTTAAATTCCAGTGGCAAAGCCCATGCTGCCATTGAGAAAACCAACACAAAACACATCTCAGTCACTTCCAACAACACCTGTACAACCCTCTCAGAGGTTATTTAACCCTAGTCTAACACCTCATTCTGTTACACACAAGAATACCCCAACCAAAAACCAAAATACCCCTCCAAAAATCAGACCAAGTGGGAATAGAAGTTGTTTTCAGATAATAAAACCAAGAACATTAAAGACTAGAACCTCTGCTTCAGCATCCCTTCAGGATAAAGGGCACATACAGGCCACCTTGCCAAAGGCAGAGCTTCATCCCTGCTGAAGCTGGGATGCTCCCCAGCAATGGGGGCCACTGCAGAACATGGTCACACACAATTTCCCATCATGGTAACTGATATCAAAATGCCCCCCCTGGAGTTAAGGGCAGTCTTCCATTACCTTGTAAACCTTTTGGAAGGTCCATTGTTTTCACCAGCTCCTCTGCAATGTCAAAAGCATTCAGCCCACTTAATTTCTTCTCCCAGAAGAGCTGACATCAAAGAAAGCGAAACAGGAAAATGGAATTGATGAAGACACAAGCACTTGCTCACTCTTGAGAGGAAATGAAACCGCTGCAGCTAATTTTATTACAGAAAGGGTCTGCCATGTTTGAGAACAGGGAGCAATCCTTGTCACTGATGAGCCCCACAACTCTGTCCTGACCCTTTTCTTAGAAAAACTCTTCTTCCATGGCCTGGTGTTCTACTCTCACTCCTCATTTTTCACCAGTCTGAGGATGGTGAGTCACTAGCAGAGGTTGCCCAAAGAAGCTGTGGCTGCCCCATCCCTGGAGAGGTTCAAGGCCAAGTTGGATGGGGCTTGGAGCAACCTCAGCTGCTGGGAGATGTCCCTCCACGGGGCAAGGAGTGGCACTGGGGGGGACGTTAGGGTCCCTTCCAACCTAAACCAGCCTGTGATTCCTTGGTCTGTTAATGGCTGGAGCCCAGTTATAAAATCCAGGCAGCACATTAACTACTATTGGAAAAGGGTTTTGCCCTGATTTTAAAAGCTGGAAGCACTTTTAAGTTATTATCCCCAAAATATCAAATTTCAAATTCACAGAGGTTATTTGCTCAGTGTCACAAAACTAAAGCACTTTATTTTTGGACCCTCCCAACAGCAGAACTGAAAGACATGGGGCAGTTCAGCTTGGAGAACAGAAGGCTGCAAGGAGACCTCCCAGTGCCTGAAGGGGCTCCAGGAAAGCTGGGGAGAGGGTGTTTACCAGGACATGGAGCCACAGGAAAAGGGGCAGTGGTTTGAAACTAGAGCAGAGCAGGGTTAGATGAGACAGGAAGAAGTTCTTGCTTGTGGGGTGGTGTGACACTGAGGTTGCCCAAAGAGGTGGTGGAAGCCCCATCCCTGGAGACACTCAAGGCCAGGCTTTCTGAGGCTCAGGGTAACCTGATCTAGTGCAGGATGTCCCTGCTCACTGCAGGGGGTGGGCCTAGAATGCCTTTGAAGGTCCCTTCCAACCCAACACATTTTATGTTTCTATGAAAACCCAGGAGTTTCCTCAGTGGATTGGAAGGGGGTAGATTTAGACTTGACATAAGAAAGAAATTCTTTATGGTGAGGGTGGTGAAGCTCTGGAACAGGTTGCCCAGAGAGGTTGTGGATGCCCCCTCTCTGGAGGTGTTCAAGACCAGGCTGGACAAGGCACTGAGCAGCCTGATGTAGTGGGAGGTGTCCCTGCCTATGGCAGGGGGGTTGGAACTCGATGATCTTTAAGGTCCCTTCCAACCCAAACTATTCTATGATTCTATCTCACCTGCCGGGGCTGGTCCACGGCCTTCTGTGGATCACTCTTCACCTTGTTGCTGGGATGGTTGGTGATCTTGGTGACAGGCTGCTTGAATATGGAGGCTGTCTGTCTGACAGGCAGGGCTGTGTTCAAATCAGGCTTACCCTACAAACAAAAGGAGGGAGGAGGGGGGAGAGGGAGGAGAGAAAAACCCACAAAAACATTCTCAATTTGTTAAAATCTTATTCCAGCCATAAAGACGTACAGCATGGAAGAGCTCATGGACTTGGGAACTTGTTTGATCCCAAGCTCTGCTAAAAATGCATAATTATATACAAATCTTACCTCAGACCTATCAAAATCAAACTAAGTTCTCCACTTCTACTTAACATACTGTCCTCCTCCCACTCTAGCTTATATACAATGGCTTTACCCCAGTACTGACAGGAGTCAGAACTCTTATATTTACACTTTGACAAATCACTAAAACAAGAGATTTGGACACTGTTTGTGATACATTGAAAAATATATGAAGTGGGATTTAGAGACCACTCTGCAAATCCAAAAATCACTCTAAAGCAATTTAAATCCATTTGTGGGCATCAATAAACAAATCAAACAATACAGCTGGAACATCAATTGTTTTCATTTTAACCTTTGGTTCTTAACCCTAGTAAGTTTTTAAACAAAATTCACAGCAATTTAGTTTTCACTATGAGACAGCATTTTATTTTGAAGAACATCCCCTGCTGCTGAGATCTAACGTGAGCAACTGGAAATTGCTGTAGGACATACTTTGTTCTCCAGGACGCAGACACTTCATCTGCTTCACATATTTATTCATGAGATGTAGAAAAGATGCATTCAGGACAAAATCCTGAATTCTCCATGTATTCTCCATGTATTGGATCCATGTATGAACCAATTCATACATTTACTAGAAGGTCTGGGCAAGATTTTTAGCCAATGAGATGGGCATCGAGCATGAGGTAAATACTCCAGTTGCTCCAATGGTTACCATTCTTAACTGGCTGTTTTGGGTTGAAGGGACCTTCAAAGGCCATCAAGTATCACCTCCTGCAGGGACATCCTGCACTAGATGAGGTTGCTCAGAGCCTCAGCAAGCCTGGCCTTGGATGTCTCCAGGCATTGATGGGGCCTCCACCACCTCTTGGGACAACCTAGGCCAGTGTCTCCCAACCTTCCTGGGGAAGAAGTTCTTCCTCATGTCTCATCTAACCTTGCCCTGCTCTAGTTTCAAACCACTGCCCCTCATCCTGTCACTACAAATACAAAATAAACAGTCTTCCATATTCAATGTTTAGGTGCACAAGCTTTTGATTTCTGAAAAAGCTTTTAGCATCTGTTGAAGATAATTAAGAATGACTTGAGTCAATCCCAAAAGGTAGCATCAGCTTATCAGCTGTGATTGTCACTAAACTTTAACAATGACCTCACCATCCTTTTGTCTCTTTCTCTTTTTACCCAAAATACCCTCCTTAGCTCAATTCTAAAGCTGAAATAGATCCTTTCCCTCCTTCTCCAACCCAACTTCCTCCCTCCATCCCTTCCATACAGATATCATAATATTCATGAACTCATGAAGTTCAACAAGGCCAAGTGCAAGGTCCTGCACCTGGGTCGAAGCAATCCCAAGCACAGACACAGGCTGGGTGGAGAGTGGCTTGAGTGCAGCTCTGAAGAAAAAGACTTGGGGGTGTCAGTTGATGACAAACTCAACACGAGCCAGCAGTGTGCACTCACAGCCAAGAAGGCACCAACCAAATCCTGGGTTGCATCAAGAGGAGTGTGACCAGCAGGTCCAGAGAGGGGATTTTGCCCCTCTACTCAGCACTGGTGAGACCCCACCTGGAGTTACTGTGTCCAGCTCTGTAGCCCTCAACACAGGAAGGACATTGAGCTGTTGGAGTGGGTCCAGGGGAGGCCAGGAAGATGGTCAAAGGGCTGGAGCAACTGCCCTATGAAGACAGGCTGAAGGAGCTGGGGTTGTTCAGCCTGGAGAAGAGAAGGCTCAGGGGGGACCTCAGAGTAACTTCTCAGGGGAGGTGTCCCTGCCTATGGCAGGGGGGTTGGAACTCGATGATCTTTGAGGTCCCTTCCAACCCAAACTATTCTATGATTCTATGATTCTCCCACAGTATCAGCACCCAAGGAGAATCAGAGAATTGCCCAACACTCTGTAACAGAGACATCATTACCTCACACAACTTCATGCACTAATTACAAAACACCTCATCCTCACACTATGCAGACGTGGCTGGGAGAGGCAGCCTGGCCAGTCCCACAGCAGAGGGGAAGAGGGAAGCTGCCCCCACATCTGGTTCTTACTTTGGCTTGGTTGGAGCAGTCATAGCGCATCCTCTGTCTGTTCTTGTTCATTTTATTCATCAACATTTTCCCCGTGCGGAAGTCAAAGGTGCTGAGGTCCATGGAGCTCCCCAGGTATCGTGCCAGTTGGGGTTTGCTTCGGAACTTTTTACCGCTTGGGCTGAAAAAAACAAAACAAAACAAAATCAACCAAACAAAAAAACACAGAAAAGAAACAAAGGAAATGAAACCAGCCCATTTTCAAGCACAATTTCTTCTTCCTAGAGTGGGATGTTTAAGCAGCAATGCAAACACTCCTTTAGCTCCTTCCCCCCTCCCTGAACATCATATTCAGGATTGATCCTGAGTCTCTGGCAGCCCTCTCAACACTGAACTTTAGCATCACACAGAGCAAGAAGGAAGACCAGGGGTTAAACGTTGACAAGCTGCAAAGCAAAGAATTACAAAACTTATTCAGCAATGCAAAGATAAAGGACAAAACTTTGGAGAAGTCCTTATTTATGGCAAAATTTAAGAGATTCTTCTTAAAATATAGAATGTTTCAGGTTGGAAGGGACCTTCAAAAGCCACCTAGTGCCACCTCTTGCAGGGGCATCCTGCACTAGATCTGGTTGCTCAGAGCCTCAGCAAGCCTGGCTTTGGATGTGTCCAGGCTCTGATGGGCCTCCATCACCTCTCTGGGCAGCCTGGGCCAGTGTCTCCCCGCCCTCATGGGAAAGAACTTCTTCATAATGTCTCATCTAACCCTGCCCTGCTCTAGTTTCAAACCACTGCCCCTTGACCTGTGGCTCCATGCCCTGGCAAACAGCCCCTCCCCAGCTTTCCTGGAACCCCTTTAGGCACTGTGAGGTCTCCCCACAGCCTTCTCTTCTCCAGCCTCAACAGCCTCAACTTTCTCAGCCATTCCTCATAGCAGAGGGGCTCCAGCCTTCACGGCCTCCTCTGACCCCTCTCCAACAGGCCCATGTCCTTCTTGTGCTGGCTTCACATGAAATCAGGCACAAAGTACTCCAACGCCTCCTCATAATGGCACCTCTTCATTCCCTTAATTTCTCTCATTTCTGGTTTGCTGCATCTGGCATCTTCCATCTTAGAACCATCTGGCAGAAGTTCACACCATGAACACCCACCATGCTTCACACAGCTTGGCAGGGTGAAAGGCCTTTTAAGATCAAAATGTCCAGTTGTCACCTCACTCCTATTTATCCATTTTCCTTTTTTAAAGGGTGTTCTGTAGCATTAGAACAATTTTTTCAGCTGTGCTACTGCAGAGCCTACAAGTACTCTCCACATAAAGGAGGCAGTGTTAGGTTCACAATTGGACTGGATGATCTTAAGGGTCTTTTCCCACCTAAACAATTTCATGGAAGGTCACACCCCAGGGAGACCTTCACCATTTGGCCATGGTGGCATCTGCAAGTTCAACAACTGAATTCAATGCAGCTTCACAACATCCAAGCATTGAATTTCTGAGAATTAGAAGTAGCACCTAAAGCAAAGCTCCTGGTATCAATGTAATCCCTTCCTGCCACAGATAAATCAACACCAAGGAGGTTCAAACACTTTCTCAGGACTGTTGGAACTCTGTGACTGAGGTCACCTTCTGTTACTCCTGAAGCCAGAAATGCAGGTTGCTTGTTTCAAACTTTAAGTCCAAGAATAACCTGAAATAATGTAGTTGCAGGATGAAAGGAAAGCAGCACTGCTAATTATTTCAGTTAAAATACTTCAGCACAGACCCCACTCTACCACAGGGGTGGTGCTCACACTCGTAAGACACTAACAACCTCTCTGGGGTTTTCTCAAAGAAGAAGTCTCTTTTCATCACATTATCTGCTTCTCTGAAGCTTTTATCAGGAAAAAGGTGCTAGAAAAACAGCACAAGGATAAGACCTCACTCTGAGGGTTCTGAGGCATTAGCAGAGGTTGCCCAGAGAAGCTGTGGCTGCGCCATCCCTGGAGGGGTTCAAGGCTGGATGGGGCTTGGAGCAACCTGGGCTGGTGGGAGGTGATGCCCAGGGCAGAGGTTGGCACCGAGTAGGCTTTAAGGTTCCTTCCAATCCCACATCAGCCTGTCATTCTACGAAATTCAGAAGAAGTCTCCCAAAGGCTGTCATTAACCCCCCTCAGAATCTGCTTCAGAAGGTCCTGGCCCTGGTGGCTCCCAAGCTGCTTATCTGCTCCCTGCCACCACTGCTGCTGAGACATGAAAGGGTTCACAAAAATGCACCAGATGGGGAAAATAATCCACTTTTAAAGGGTAGGGAGAGAGGAGGAAACACTTAATCGCTGGCTCTTTCTCAGCTGGGCTGGTTCACTATGGACCAGCACAAACACTCAGGCAAGAAGATGACAGAGAGAAGAAATAAGCAAACAGGAGTAGTTTTAATAGTAGAAATCACTTCTTAGAAACACAAAGAAAGTTATATTACTCAATGCTGAAAAAGTAGCCAGAGCCATTGCTACCACTAGTAAAGTCAAGAAACTTCTACTACTTGAAGAACATGATGCTGCTTCCACTTCCAACATAAGCTGCTCTTATTTCAGCATCCCAATAATTGAAAAATAATGTTTTACAGTGAATTGTGCACTTGGAAGCACAACAGAACAGACAGACACACTCAGAGACAGTATTTTAAATGAAAAACCCTTGAGAATTTTTGTTTCATACCTGGTGCAGTAATTTTGCAATGGATGCAAAAAAACTGTTTAAAAGACAGCATATCACCAAAAAAACCAAAAACCCACCTGAAATGACTGAGAGTCTTGTCTCTTCCTGGGGAAGCTTGGCCCAGAGGAAAAGCACTGAAATATTCAGAAGAAAAACTTATTATTCTGATTATGTCTGGAAAAAAACAATACTGTAATGAGCCTCTTTGGGGTGATACCACACAGGGGAACAAAGCTACAACTTTGTCAGTAAATGCAGAGAGAAAGGGGGTGGCTTGGGGGGCTCTGGAGCTGCTTGGTCAGACACAGCCATCCTAGACAACTGAGAGGGTCAAAGTGGGGGAGGACCAAAAAAAAGCAGCCAAAGAAGTGCAAAACTTCAGCAGGGGGACTGCTTGCTGTATGTCACAGGGCACAGCAGCAGGAAAGCAGCCTTTCTGAGCTCTGAATTCAGAAAAATTATTGTGTGCCCTTTAAATGTCACAAAACCTATCTCCTTCCACCCCAGAGGGAGAGCTTTGCTTTGCACTCCTGTTCTGACACACAAAGACTTCAAAGCAATTCAGAAGAGACATCTTGGTCCAAAACTGCATCTTGGTCTTTTAGACAACCCCACCGCCGCTAGCTTGGGGCGTTTGGCTCCTGAACTAAGGTCTTTCACCCTCTGGGTTCCAAAAAGTGAGGTAGCAGCTAAGTTGCAAACCATTTGCCAAGCTCATCCATCGAAAGCTCCGAGGCATTATCTGGCACTCACAAAACCAGCCCTGAGCGGAGGGACCCAACCCAAGCCTCCCCTCCTCCTCTTGTTATTCAGAGTTTTGGGGCGCGGATTAAACCAAGGGCTGGCAGCCTATTGAAGAGCCAAGGCTGCCAGGTGCCCGCTGCTCTCCATGTGCAAGCTCAGCCTTTGTCTCCTGCCTTATATTCTTAAGGAGAGAGCGACTGCAAGGCCAAGCCCTCCTCCTCCTCCCTCACTCCCCAAGTCTCCTCCCCTCTGCTCTACCCATTTAGCCTGCGCAGGATCTGCACAACTTAGAAAAAGGGACAAAAGACCTAGGGAAAAAACCCAACTGAAGCTCAGAGTCGCCCGCATTTTAAGGAAATACAGAGAGGACTGAGCCAGGGAATAAGGGGGATTGATAGCACATGGCAAAAGCCTCGCTTCCTCGATGAGGGGAGAGCAACGGGGGTAATGCAAAATGTTTTTCTTTCTTGGTCTCGATCGCACGGAGTCAGAGCCCACCCCGGCTGCACAGCTCTCCCCTACTCTGCACCAGTCCTTGTGGGGCTGCACACCCCCAAACACTGCTTCACAGAGAGAGACACGTGTCCTATGCTGCCACTGTTAGCCCTCATCTCTCCCAGCATCTTCACATCACCCCTGGATACAGCATCTGCAGAGTCCTGCTCCTGTGCTCCCACACTCCAATGACTTGGTGGTCCAAGGACGGGCCACAGCATGGAGACACTGGAGACATTCTCACCAGCACTCACAAGTGACCCTCCAGTTGCCATAACCCATCCCAATTCATCACGTGGCCACATGGTGTCATCTCATCCCTCCAGCCTTGGAGAGCCAATATTCATCCCCATGCCAGCAGCACAGTGTGAGGGACGTTCCCTGATCCCCAGTGCAACCCAAGTTCAGTAACTTGGGTTCTGACCACAATAAAAGCTCCTGCAACCCAAAAAAATTATCCTCAAAAAGCTATGATCCACCCACTGCACACTAAATCTCTCTGATTTCCAGAAGCACCCCAGTGCCAAGCAGTCCCATAACACAGGAAGAGCCCAAATAAACCCACTTATTCTTATAAGGCTCCTCTTGAGCATCACGAGAGCTTCCCTGGTGAAACAGAACAACTCAGAAAGAACAAAATACAGTCTCAGTTAAAAGCATTCTCCCCCACAAGGATTTTTTTGGGGAATGACAAAGCAGACCTGAAGAGTTAATATACTTGGGGAGTTAAAAATTTATACTTGGAGTGTTAAAAACATTTTCTTCAGCTTTTACATAGGTGCTGCAGAGGTAACAAATTCCCAAGAGAGATTTGCCTAAAAGGTGTGTGAAGCCCTGCACACAGTCAACAACACCCTGAAACAGAAGTGATTTGAAACTTCTCAGAGACCTGGACATCAAACCTGCAGCAGAAAAATAGTCTGTAGCAAAGCCATGGGAAGGAACACTAAATTGTCCTGCCTAGAGATGAGGCCGCTGAGCTTGAGGAGCCTTTGCAGCCAGAAGGCTCCAAAAGACAACCCACTGTCACAAAATCCTTCTTACACCTTCTTCAATCCTTCCCGAAATCCTGCATCTCTCCTTCACTCCCACTTGCTCTGAATTTGACTCATGAGCTCCACCAAAACAGGCCTCCTGGGTTTCCCAACTCTTAAGCTGAGAGAACATGTTTAGGTTTCAAAAATTCCCCACAATCAATAGCTGGTGAAAGCAGGAGGTTGGAGGGTTGTTCCTAAATACCTGCCCCAGGGAACTACACCTCAAGGAGGATTTAATTTCCAACAACCAAGCTGGCACAGACTCACATCTCATGGGGCTACGTTCAGCCCCAGGGCTACTCGACACCCATTTGTCTCCTTGCTCAAAGCAGAACCCACATTCCACACAAATCTTCATGTATGCTGGGTTATAAAGGCAAAACTCCAAAGAGAAAATGCAGAAATCCTAAAAAAAACCCAAACCAGCTGGGAAAAGCAATAACTGTCACTGAGTGCCTCGGCTCAGGATTAGAACTGTGGCTTCCAAAGCCTGCACACAACTCGCCACCAACACACACTGCTCAGGGCAGGCAAACAACAAATCATCCAGGTAAGCAACAGGCAGAAATAGCCAAGGTATTAATAAACTGCCACACATGTACTTTCTACTCCAAGGTAATGCAAAATGCAACTGGTAACCAGAAATTAGCCCAGCAGGGCCGTTGTGTCTTTGATCCTTTTCCAAACTGATACAAAGGGGAAATCCATCCTAACTTGGGAATAACAAACATTCGACTTCTCTTTCCTCCCCTCTTTTTAAAGTTGGGCTCTGAGACCGCAACTTTACAAATTAAATCAGTTCTTGGAAAAACAAGGAGTTTTTAAGCTTCCAGCTGCTCCCACCGGTGGGCTCATCCTCTCCCGGTGGAGCCGGTGCTTCCAGCTCCGGGCTCTCAAGGTTTTCATATTTGAAGGCTGGACTTGCCGGCACCGCGAGCGCCTCTTATCCCGATTGTAAAAATCTGATTTAAAAATTATAATATGAAACCAAAGAGGTGCAAAAGGCACCTGGAAAGGCCAGCTGAGGACAGGCGGGGGACTGCTGCTCCTCTCTCCTCTGCGGCTCCTCGGGGCTTCGCAGCCCAGACTGCGGGTACAAGCAGGATCCATAGAGCCCACCCGCAGCCCCCGGAGGCACACGGGGACATTAATAGCCAGCAAGTGGCCCCCGGCTGTCACACACCCCTGGGCCCTCCCCTCTGCCTCCAGCCTGCCCCAGATTCCTCACAAAAAAGCAGCAGATAAAGCCCGGGGGGGAGGTGAGGAGGGTGGGCGAGGGGGCCCTATGTGTGCCCTTCTACTTCGTAAATCCCGTTTTATTTGATTTGTTAAAAACCTCCAAACCACTGTATTTGCTTGGTAAAAGCCACTCTCAAAGACCACCGCTCCCCCCGCGCCTCAGGTGGCTGTCACGGAGTCCCCACAGAGATCCCGACGGTACCGATGGGGGGTGCTCGCCCCACGTGTAGCGACGGACGAACGGACGGAGGAGGACGACAGACAGACGAGGGGGTCGCGGCCGCCTCCTCCTGGCCCCCAGAGCACCCCCATC
>VZTY01026225.1:0-12677 GCA_013400935.1 Turnix velox
CATTCATGGTCTTGACACATAGTTGCTTCACTCAGAAGGCCCAGTAAAATCCACAGTAGGAAAAAAGGTTAGCAGCAGAGCAAGATGAAATGATTCTGAACTGGAGTGTCAAGAAGCTGAATTGCTTCAGTGTGGTTTTGTTGTGTTGACCATTTTCTATCCTTTTCTAGCCACTGCGTAGTCTTGTCAGCGATTGAGAGATGGGACGCAGCTTGATGCAAGCAAGATGTTGTTTTATTGTTCAAAGGCACTTCAATATATAGCTTTGCATGTCTTAATCTTTATATGTCTTAATTTTATTGGTTTCTAATTACACACTCCATATACGCAGCTATTCCTGATTGGTACATAACTCCCTAATACCTAAGTCAGTCTCTAAGTAACATAGGCAAAGATAAAGTTATATGAGTAAAGATCACAAGTCCAGAACATTCTGGAAACTTCTTCTTTGGGCTTATCTTGCTAATTCAACTATACTTGTCCTTGTAAAAACACTCTCTCCAATACTTTCCCACTGAGCTCTGCAACACTTGCAAGTCCTTATCACCAAGGCCTGTGACCTACAAGCTCTAAAACATCCCCACTCATCGAGAGCTCACTTTCAACATCTATTTCTATCCCTACACAGTCTAATATCACAGACTGCCTTATAAAATGCTGAGTCTATGAACTTCTTCCTTCACTTTGCTGAGAGAAGTATGATGTTGATAGCTACTTCCTCTATGCACTGGTAACCCCGCATGATATTTTTAATCATGTTTTTTTCTTAATTGGTCTTCAAGTCCAAGTTACATCCAATTTACATGTCTGTTACATGTAATGGACACTTATTCTTTGTTTTCTGTGTTACCCCTGAAATAACTTTTATTAATCTTACAAGGATTCCTTAGTTTAATGATCAGTAACTGATCACTGATGATTTGGTTGCATGCCTAATGCTTCTGGTGTTGTACTGTGTTTACATTTCCAAGGCCTTTGCTACTGTTACTCACTTGTACCCCATACTTGTTCCATGGTCATCAGTAATTCATTTTATGTAGAGTTATTACCACCACTTTCAGTAATGTATCAAAGGTATTGTAACAATTGCCATTACATGTTACGACTGTTCAAAACCAAGCAAGACTAAAAATAATTGGATGACAGTCACCTTGCCATTTGAGAATTGATGTTACGTTGTTACAGATAAAGCAAGCAACCTCTAGGCAAGTCTAAGATAAGCTTGGGATAAACAAGCCTGACAAGACCCAGTCCTGAGGCCTCACAGATGCAGTAAAATGCCTTTAGCTTATTATTAGCAAATGCAATACCATATTTACTGGGCTACATGAAACTATACTTTTCTGGTTTAGTCTTCCTCTGTTCATAGTAACAATCCCAAACCAATCACTCAGGATCTTAAGACTGCTGCAGGGTTTGCATGTGCCTTTTCCTGCATACTTCATGGAAAAACAAGTACCAGCAGAATTAAGGTCTGTCTTTCCTGTATTTGTATTTTTCATATTGTATGCTCATGTCAATTTTTAAGCACACTGCTGTACTCAGAAGTATACCTTTAGCATGTTTCTGAATTATCCATTATTCCACTATGGCAGCATTTCAGAATACATAATAGAACAGAAATATGTTGCAGCAGTAGTTCTGAAAGACATCAGCTATTCAGATGTGTTCCACTTTTATGTAAAAAAATGCTTCAGGAAATCTGTTTCAAACTTTCTTTCCCGTGGTTGAGAGGAAATTTCCTCCATGGTGATGTATATAGAATGAAATGTTACTTAAAAGGCTAGTAGAAACTCTAGATGACCCTCTCTGGACCTCATTTTAGGATTCAATTAAAATTCAAACAAAGAAAAAATTCCCAGTTTGGATATAAACCAAGGAAAAGTTCAATTTCACAAAGTCTGGTGTTACATTTAGAGTAGGGAAATTGGGATAATTACATCAGATGTGAAAGTCTAAAATTAAGGCTTGGATTCATCTCATCTTCTTTCCCTAGGTAATAATGGTGGCATGAATGAATCTCTGAAGAAGTGTGTGTCTCCTCTGACTGTAGAAGGGGGTTAAATATTTTTGTTGATGTACATAGCCATATCTGTTCTAATGAGCCCTTCTGTAAAGGAAGATTTAGGTACTGAAGTACCTATAATCTAAACATGTATGTTGAAGAAAACTCATCTAAGGTGAATGCTACAGCCTAGTAAATACCATTTAAAATGAAAATTTGACTCAGGATATGCTTTATGTAGAAAATTCACTTTTTTTTTCAAGCAGGAAGACATGAAAATGTTATGTCATTAATAAAGGATGACTTATATGTTGTAGTTGCCTTAAAATAACTTTCTGTGCTTAGCACTTTCATACTGATCACTTTTATGCTCATGAATCCTTTCACACATCTCAACTTCTTCTTGTATCATGGGTAATCCAGTTGTGCTGCAGATATTTACAAACCAATGCATGATCATGAGGAATATAGCACAAGTTGAAGTCTAACTGCAAAAGGTCAGTAATAATAAAAAAAGATTTGGCTGAAATAAGGAAAATCCCACCATGATTAAACAAGTCCAGTAAATAAAGCAGGCAAATAACATTCTTAGAAGGTCTGTTTACTAACAGTTTGGAGGAAATACGCTTGTCTTATCAAAATGAAATTATATGTCATAGAAAATGACACTGCAGTTTGAGCTGTTAAGGCAGAGAGACAATCCAAATGTCATAAGACAGGATAGTGTAATGTATCTTAGATTAAAGAAAAATGGATCTAAAAGTGTCCAGGAAAAGAAGGAATTGCAGGGCACAATGCCTAGCAGTTCCTCCTGTTCAGTCAGAACAGAACATTATGCTGTCAGGTTTTTGAGGAATATTCACTTTTCTGCTTAGTACATTGAGCAGTTGGGTGGGGTTTTGGCTGTTTGACAAGGTTTGACATCACACTCATTGACGTATGTAAGAGCAGTCAGATTTTTCATTTTTATATTATGTTGAATATAAGACAATTCTATTTGGCATTTGATATAGCAGGCCACAAAGACCACCAGAGTGGAAGGTTTTCTGCATATTAGCAGTCTGTGATGTATAGTATTGGTTGCTCTCACCAAACTTAGTACTAGTAAATGAGTGAGGTTGTTTCTCTTACTCAGTCATGCGTTGTTTTTTTTTAAATTTACTTAGAGAAAAAGAAGGATTTTTTATCAATAATGAAAATTATTTCAAAGTTTCCTCTAAAAAAATCCAGCTGCAGCAAGTTACTGTCTGATCAGTTCTTGACCTCCACTGTTGAATGTTTAGCAAATAATTGTGGAGAGTATGGTATAGCTGATCTTGTCTTTGATGTAAGAGAATGAACTGAAACTTTAGATTCTTTTCCTTTCTTGCTATTTAAAGCAAAAAAATATCAAGAATAATGTCATCACAGTATTTCCATTTATGCTGTCTCTTCACGCTATTTAGATGGAAGCTGAATCACCACATGATTTCTATGGCCTGCAAGGGTATACTTTGCACCTGTCATTACTAAAGGAGCTCTCTGTTGCATTAAAATACTGCCTAATAAAATGAACATACCCTTTCATGCCTCAGATAACTGTGTTTTTCTAGTACTGCTGTCCTAAAGCTATGCCTAAGTTTTGGAATATTTTCAGATGCAGTTATGGTGTGTTAAGCACTAAGAATACTTGATGAGATAATATTATACAGCATTTTTGTATGAGAGTGATTCAGCTGAATCCACCTGTCTATGCTAGAAGTGGCTGAATGCAACAAAAACCACTGTAAATAATCACATCAATGAACATTATACTTTATTTTAAATTGTATTTTTTTTGTTTAGCTTTCTATAGACAATGCCTAACCAGCACATATGACATCATTTATTTTGGGTCATGAGAACAACATAATTACATTTGAAATGGTTGTGTCACTAACGGAAAATGTGGTTGTGCTTTTAGGAAGCATACTAAACCAGAACAATTACTTCTCTAAGATGATCTAATGTGCATTCAAATGTACAAGCAGCATGTACTCAGTCTGGAGAACATAAAAGCTTAAGAAATACCCTATTAGGTTAGATCAATGGTCTAGTATTTTATTTCCAAAACTGGCTCTACAAGACTTAAAGAGAGTTGCCCCTTTTATTTTCCAAATCTGTTTTACTAAGGATATGTATTCCTGTTGCCTTTTACTGAACATTTAAGGACCTGTTGCCAGCAAATTTTCCTAACCCATTTTTGAACATGCTGAAATATCTGCCTCCAGAGCTGCATGTAACAAGTTCCAGAAGTTTAGTACATAATCAGTAAACTTTGCTTTTTTGTTGAAATATTTTTTGGCAATACAGGAATGATAGTATTTAGCTTCTGTCCCTGTATTTAGTGAATAGAATAGAAATCCATATTTATCATACAAATAGTTTACAGGATATAATTTTACCACTTTTCATTTTTATGTTAGGATAAGGCTCAATATGATATCAAAATATAACACACATTTTTCCTCTTGTGTGCTGATAACCTCTTTTTCAGAAGCAAGTCTTTCAGTGATGACAAAAAGACTTGACAACTCACAGCTCCAACTGCAGAATATCTAAACAATCTTATGCTTGTAGGAAAGCAGCATATTTCAAGTGGGAAAAAACCTTTCTTTTATTAATTTGTTTCCACCTATTTTATTTTATTTATAACTTTTGATAATTTCCTGTAAGATTGGCATTTGTAGTACCAAGGTATTCAAATCAAAAAGGTAGATCAAATATGCAGTATATATGCCCAATACATATTCTGTGCCTAAAACATGTTAAAGTGAGAGAATTTAAATTGTGTGATATTTTGGTTTTAAAGTAAAGATATGAAGAAATTCATTATAACAGATTGTTAGAAGTAAGTCAAGGATTCCCAGCTGAAAATGTAAGTGCATTTAGAAAACCTATTGTCAAATGCACTTTAGGCATGTCAACTTTAACTCTGAAGTTGTGTCATATTTTCATCAGCACTGAATTTGTTAAAAAGAGGAGGAAAAATGAAAGTGTCTGGAAAAACCTATGTGTTCAGAAATCATATTACTTTTCTGAAGTGACATGGGAATAAATAACTGATTTTAAAGCAACCAGTATAGCTTTAATACCTTTTTAGAAGCCTCTGAATTCCAAATTACAAACAGTACTCTGAAGGCAGGAAAGCAATAGAGCCAAAAAGAACACTTAGATCTGGCCCTTTTTGAGCTCACCTTTTTGTGGTGTTATTTCTACCTTTGTGAATTGTTTTGTAAAGTGAAAACATTCATCTTCATAACAACTCTGATGACAGAATCAAAATGCATTGACCTTGAAGAATGACATTTTTAATGTTGTATGCTAGCTGAAAGACAAATATGGCATTTTGTAGTATTTAGTTTGCAAACAGTGAGAACAAATTTGTACTTGCAGTCATAACCACTATCTTACCTGTAACATGTCACAAATTTATAAGATATTGCTGAATTTTTATTTTATGTTTTATTCTTAAGAAAGACATTGGATTCAGAATATCATATTGCTTTATCTTTTTGATCAGAAGAATCTATTCATGTGCAGTTATGATGCAAAAAAATGGAAACAGAAAACATTCTTCTTTACAGTAGATACAAAAACCCTGAAAACTTAATGCTGAAAATCATTAAATGTCTTTGGCATTGCTTTTCAACACTTTGTTGTCAAGATGCTGCTACAGTGGCCTCTGCTGATTCCTTTTGCAGTCTTTTTCTGCAGAAATTCTCTGAAACTTCCTTTTGGAAGCTCCAACAGAAAGATGACAGCCAGAAGTTTATATTTTTTATTCCAAATAAGGAATCCGTAACCCTAAGCCATCTGGCAATTGCTTTTGCCATGTCCTAGCCAAACTTATGGCATTATTCAACTTCTGTAGGATTTTTTCTTTTTTGCTTTGCCAGCAAAAGATACACTATCATGAAATTACAGTGTATATAATTTTTTGGTCTGCTGGCCTGTTATGACTGCATTTCATTTCCAGCTCATAAAATTTAATGTTTGTAAATGGCAAGCCCATAGTTTCTTATCAGAGTATGTCCAGCATAACTGTTATTAATTATAAAACTCTCCATCATTCCATTTTACTGTATTGAAATATCACAAGAAGTTGCTTCTGTCATCAGTTCTATCATCAAGAGGACATATATTTTCCACTTGTTCCTAAAAAATAATGTAGATTATACCTCTGATTAAGGCTTAGAGAATGTTATTTTAATAATAGATAATGGCTGTTACTGATTCCTTGAATGATCCTATAAGATAGAAGTAGAAAATTTTATCCAGATGTGAAGCATGCATATAGGAGCAACTATCAACAGCTCTGCAGCGTCTTTCTCCTGACCTGTATCTGGAAATTAACTTTCTGCTCCCTTTGGATTCACATAAACAAGGTGTTCTGTTCCTTAAGTAAGAACATAAATATAAGTTATGAAAATTTCTTTGTACTTGTAGTTGTTCCCCCATCTTTTCTCCCACACACATATATACACACTATATTTGTATTCTAAGTGAAATAATGAAGGAAAATTATTTGGTTATAATTTATTATTGCTGTTTAAAATAATTGATCCTGGATCATTATTTACCCGCTGAAACTTTTCACATCTGAGAGGAAATAAAAAGATAGATAAGGAGAGAAGGTCAAAGAGAATTCCAGTATTAAGGGTAACAATGTTCTTTGTATTCCCAGGGAAAAATCACCTTCATGTAAAACTTTCTTTTCAGAATAATGATCTTTCCAGTCACAATCTCCTTCCTTAGGGGCACTTATTTTCCCCTTTTGTGTTTTCCAAATTAGCATGGCCTGCCCCACTTTCCATGAGGCAGCCTTGTCTCAGGTTTCTGCTCTCACCTCTCCAACAGGTTATTTGTAGCATAATTTGATGGGAAGGGGAGAGTCATGTAGGTTCAGTATGAACACTACAACCTTCATTAGCATATGCAGAGGTATGCACAGTTTTATACATTTGATGGATAATGAGGCAAAGAACAGTTACTGGACAGGACAGCTTAGAAAACAGAGACATAGAAGGGTTACCACACCAGTGGCAGAGCTGACTTGTCTCCACAAAACAGTCATCCCACAGCTTTAAGTGTTAACCTTATCAGTTTTTTGAACATCAGGACTGTATTATTAATTTATTGTAAGTGACTGAAATATTCCATTGCTCAAGATAAGTTGGAGTGATGGTGGAGGAAAGATTTGTCCCGCTTCTTTGTTTCTGGACTCTTAGACTCCTTAGCGAGGAAATAATAACATACCACATACTTTCATTTGAAGCAGAAATTTACAGACAATTTCCAGAGAACACTTCATGTACAGGAATATATTGCCCCTTAGCAATTGCCAGTGTCTGGTTTCAAATCTATATTTTAAGTGCTAAAACTTATTGCTGAAATTAATGCATTCCACAGTGTCATAGAGAGTGAGTTAGACTAAAGTAAACTGTGATTAAATGCAAGTTTATGCAACATGCTTAACAGTATAAATAGATTTATACCATTTATACCCTACTTGCTTAAAGTCTGAGCAATTAGGGTTGAAAAACACTGAGACAGTGCTAATATTTGTTCAATGGTAGGCATTTAATCTTTTGTTATTGTACATATCTCAAAGGTGACTCTGAGGGTTCAGTGTGCCTATTTCTGAATGCTGGAGGCAGATTAATGACTCCTGGGGTAGGTGCCAGGCACAGGAGACAACTGTGTCAACAGGGCCCAGTTCCTGCAACATCTGAAGAGCAGAAGCACACCCACAGTCCTGACTCCTACTGGCCCAGAAGTGGGACATAAAGGTCACTGCCTCGCACAGACACAAGAAGCTACTAGCAACAACTTTTCTCAGTTGCTTCAGGCTGTATCTAAATTATGAAAGCACTTTGCAGAGCCTAGGGCTTATCTTCATCCTGTCCACACTGGGTCAGGATCAGCAAGTAACATAGCTGGGCAGAGTAATGCCTCCAGCATAGTGGACCCAAAGATCAAAGTTAATGATCTGAGCTTAAATGCAGATCTGGAGTCAAAGCCTCTGTGCTTCAGGGCCCTGAAAGCTAACATGATGGGAGGGAATGAGACAAGGAGCCATTTTTCTCCTGTGGTTCTAGCTGGCATGACTGAAGACCAGAGCTGCACAAGATCTGAGATGTACCTAAGAGGGTCCTCTTCGTGTGCTAGAGATTAAAGCACAATTTAGAACCCAAACCTTTGAACCACTAGAAGCCCTGAAAAGCTAAGCTAAAACAGAATGTTATTTAAGGTAAGGATAATAACTAAAAAAAGATTCTCAGCTGTTGGAACCTGGAGTTGTGGGTCTGATGAAATAGCAGTTGGAGAGTGATGTTTTGTACTTGTAGTTGTTGCCATGTGAGCAGATGTGTCATGACTGCAGAGGATAGGAAGGAAGGACAGGATTATGGCACACAAGAGACATCTGCAGTTAATGAGAGACTATATTGCATCATATTCCAAAACACTTGAAATTTTTCAAATGTAAACAATCCTTTATTTAAGTGAAGGGCATATCCAGCAGGCAAATGAAAGACTCAAATACATTTTATGCCTTCAAACAAGGTAAATTAGGGGCCATGTAGGCACTTTCATTAATTCAAGATCAAGTCCCTCGCTAAGCTTGTCTCAGAACTCTTGTATTTGCATCTATGAAATTTCTCCTTAGTATAGAACAGAATCCAAGTCTCTATATGGTTGATATAAACAGATAAAGGTTTACTTACAATAATCTCTAATTCAGCCGCCTTCATAAAAACAATTACCAGGAATAAAGAGGAAATTTGTTTAGTAATTTCTTCAGATATTTCCAGAAAGCATCTGTCTCTCTGTGGATTTGACTTTCAAACATTTATTAGAATAAAAACTTCACTAATTCCAAATCTCATGACCTTCATTTTGGTGCAAGGTAAGAAAATAGTTCGAAATTAATGTTGCTTCTCCTTTCTAGGGCATTAAAGTATCACTTTAGATAAGTTTTTTTGGAATCACTAGCAGGATATTTGGAAAAAATCTGGACCATATTTTTTTCAAGAAGTGATGTTTTGGATATACCTGATTTCCATTCCTCTTTTCAGATAAAATAGCTAGATCAAATGAATGAATGATTCTTTTCTAAGCTGTTGGTAACCTGAGAAGCAGGTTCCTTGTTCAGAACATCATGATTATGGATACATATAAGCTATCTGTATTATATTATATTGTCTACTTTACTAATGGTGCTTCACGGAAGAAAAGAACAGCTGAAAGTAGGGTCAATTTAAGGGTCTGATTTTATTTCAAAGATAAAATTCTGAAATCAGAAGCTTCACCTCTTCAGACCATTTGATGATATAGATGAAAAAATAATATCTACACACTGAATCTTGCAGAGGGAAAAAAGACTCTTCCAGATAAATATAGCTCTATCAAAAGTATCTGTCACAAATCAAGTGGGGAACTGAACTGAGCAAATATGTTTTGAGAAGCTGCTCTTGAAAAAAGTTATTTATGAAGCACTGCCAACAGTAAATATGCTTTGAGGTTTGGTCCTAATACATATTTCAGTTATCACTATGGAAACTCAAAGTCTCTACTTAGCTAAAGATCTATAAATACGTTGGTAAAAACAGAAACAGATTTCCAAGCAGCAGCTGAAGGCAGAAACAAATGCATCTGTCTTTGCTTATGGCAGTAACTGCCAGAGTACAAGTACCAAAAGGTTTCCACTGGCATTTCTGGATTTCAGTTTCTTTTCAAAACATTAAATTTGTGATAACAATTCAGAACCCTTCAGCATACCTTTCAACTAAGTTTTTCAATGTACACACAAATATCTAGCTCAGCTGGGGAGAGACACAGCCTAAAAACTAGAAGTCTTAAAATGTTCATTTTCTACGATTTAATTCAACTAATAGATAAGAAAAACAGGTAGATACTGAATAAGGTAATACCTTAACGAAACTAGATGGTTCTCTGCTTAAAATCTTTTGATCAGATGTGTACAAATAAATATGAACTGTAAAACTCAGTTATTAAGCTGAGTTATTTATGATCAATGTTTAAACTCCCTTCCCTTATCCCAGCACTGCTTCAGAATTTTTTATGGTTTGGGATATCAAATGATCATATACACAACCAGTGGTGAAGCATTGAGCTTAAGAGGTATTTTGATGCGTACTGCTTGGAAATTTCTGCGATTCCTTTATTTTTAAAAAATATCCCACCCTTGAATATATCACACTACAGAAAAAAAAACCCAAACAACCACTTTATTAATATTCTTTAGAATGCAGGCATTGATACATTGTTGCTTAAATGTGTTATGAAGAGCCAATAGTTATACAAGAAAAATCTCAAACCAGCATATGTTCAGACAGTAATACTACAAAGAGGAAGTCTATAGGGAAAGGTAGCATCTTTTATTGAAACAGCTGATACAGCAGGGAAAAGCAGATACCTTTTTGGTCTTGAAGACCTNGTTCAGACAGTAATACTACAAAGAGGAAGTCTATAGGGAAAGGTAGCATCTTTTATTGAAACAGCTGATACAGCAGGGAAAAGCAGATACCTTTTTGGTCTTGAAGACCTTTTACAAAAGCCCCTGTAATTCAAATATTTTTATCTACTCTTTTTTCAGTTGATTTAGTAGGAAAGATTATATCTCCCTTTACACTTTGCCTCTTTTGCTTAATTTCTCTGTTGGTTTAACACCACAACATCTAAAATAATACGCAGATGTGATCTCGTAACATGCAAAAAATTTATTATTTTTTCTTCTGTTTTTCTCATAATATACAGGAAGGCCTATTTGCTTCCAGAAGCAGCATTTAGCCTAATTGTTTCCCATTCAGTTAATGTAGATAGATATTTGTTGGTAAACATTACAAATTATTATAGGTTTAATGAACATTCAATAAATCTCTGATTTTAAGTTGTAGAATCCTGAAATACAGTGCTGTAAAATCACAGGGGAGGTGAGGGGAGGATTTTTACAATTTTTTTTTCTTTCTTGCCATTCTCTAAATCTCTGATTTGCTCAGGTCAGCCTAGAAATAAGTGAGTTGAACAATTCACTCATTCAGATCTGGCAAAGCTTGAGGAAGATTCTATTTTAAGAGCATGCTGTCCTTGAGTTTGAAATCACGTCTGGCTTGAATACTCCTTAGAAATATATATATTGACATTCTCATTATCTCATAATGTAGCTACCAGCTATTCTAAGATCAGAAACTAGGAGCAACTGAGGGTTTAGCTATTAATACAGCCAAAAAGAGAAATGAAATATATAAACTGAAAAGTGAAATCTTGCCCCTGTGTCTTCTGGGCAGGACAATTTGGAGAAGTGGAAACGTGTAGATAGATATATATACACAGTCCTCTTCTAAGCACTATTTAATGAGTCTTTTAGCTCTAATATGGCTTCTCAGCAGCTTCTTCACCAAGTCTGCAATGGACTGAACCACTTTGAAAGTAAAATGCTGTCTCAGATTATACAAAAAGTAAAGATTAGTTCTAATGGTCACCTGAATGTCTAAAAAGAAAAATTTTTGAATGTAAGGGTTTAAGTTTAAACTTGAAATTCAGCCACCCTGACAATGTTCAGCAATGATTCCCAGCTCATTAGATGATCTTCTTGGTTCTGAATTGTACAATAATTTCTCTGTTTTCTGTACGTAAGAAGTGGGCTTAGAGCTTCAGACAGAAGTGGTCCAGAAAAGCTGTCTATTAATGCTGGGGCTTCTGATTTGAAAAAGTCCTCACTATTCTTTTCTGTGAGCAGATCATACTGGTCTTTTACATTTTCCTTGTCATCCTGTGTTGGTAGTTATCTTCCAGAAAGCCTAGGGGTTTGAAAGTATCCCCTTTGTCATTTGGTCCTTTGATTTCTTTCACTCACCTCTCTCTGAGGACTGACTTGGCCTGTGACAGAAGGCTATTATTACCTGTCACTGATACAAAGTAGTTCTTCCATGTTTTTTTTCCTTCATTATGATTTAATAAAAAATATTACACAAGTGTTTTTCCTTCTAGTTTTTCACATTTTACTAATGGTAACAGATAAAGTCATAAGCAAATGGCTTGTACAAGCAAACGCCATATACATTCTGGCTACTTTTCTGCTTCACTTGATCTTTAAAGCAGTCCTCATCTAGACTAATGTATTCAAAGCCTCATTTCAATTATTTTTATGATGTCTGGCTTCAGCTTTCTGCCGTTAAAAATGTGCATATACAGTTCATTTAAGGATTCAGTATCCCTGTTAGACAGTAATTCATATCAGCTTCCTCTTTTACATTCCTGCAGCTCATGGGATTTGTTTGATTTATTTGGAACTGGAAACCTGCTTTGCCACTGGGTACGATTTTGTGTAGGGACTACTTTAAATGTTAAACCATAATAATTATTAATAAGCCAATTCTGATTTGACCAGCAGCTCCTGGTGTTATGATTTCTGATTATCCAAGGTAACTTTCTCTGTTGGTCCCATCAAATTTTTAAATGTTGATTTTGGTAGTAAACTGCTCCTCAAGTAAACTGCTTGGTTGGTCTTGGCATGAGTCCTAAAAATTAAAGAGCTGAAGCAAATACAGAGGTGGAAGTAACATTTTTAGTGCTAATGTAAAAATTTCTTTTACAGCTCTGGTGAAACATTTACTGGAACAGGACATGA
>VZTY01026226.1:0-74890 GCA_013400935.1 Turnix velox
TTCAATTTAAAAAAAAAAATCTGCCATATGAAACCAGCTCACCAGAACCAAAGCCTGTACCTTGGATCCATGCTTCTTCATGTTCTTTCCCAGTGGGCTGGGGTACAGGCTCTCCTATTTCTCCCTCGAAGTATCAGCAGATCCTGCAGAGTCAGAGAAGCAGTGAGGAGTGTTATAGAATCATAGCATAGTTTGGGTTGGAAGGGACCTTAAAGATCATCTAGTTCCAACACCCCGGTCACAGGCAGGGACACCTCCCACTAGATCAGGCCATTCAGTGCCTTGTCCACCTCAGTGCCTTAAACACCTCCAGAGAGGAGCCATCCACAACCTCTATGGGCAACCTTTTCCAGTGTCTCACCACCCTCACAGGAAAGAACTTTTATCTATAGCCCAAATCTCCCCTCTTCCAATTTACATCCATTACTCCTACCATTGTACCATCACATATCCTGTTACAAAATCATAGAATCATAGAATAGTTTGGGTTGGAAGGGACCTCAAAGATCATCGAGTTCCAACCCCCTGCCATAGGCAGGGACACCTCCCACTACATCAGGCTGCTCAGTGCCTTGTCCAGCCTGGTCTTGAACACCTCCAGAGAGGGGGCATCCACAACTTCTCTGGGCAACTGGTTCCAGTGCTTCACCACCCTCATTGTAAAGAATTTCTTTCTTATGTCAAGTCTAAATCTACCACCTTGCAATTTACATCCATTGTTTCTAGTCCTACCCCAGTCTTTCTGTAGCCCCCTTCAGGTCTTGATAAACTACTATGAGGTCCCCCCTGAGCCTTCTCTTCTCCTGGGTCAAACCAAATAGTTGTCTCATAGAGATCATATAGTCCTAATAATTATTTACCCAGGCTAATCATACTCTTCTGATGAAGGCAGTCAGATTCCTCATAAAGATTCCTCCACTACTTCCCCAAGCCCTCTCTGCTGTAATTTGTACGTTGTTCCTTGTTCTGTCCTCATAGACACTGAAAACAATCTTCAAGGATAACTGCTTGCTTTATGACAAGCATTTGCTCATTTCAAGGCATATCATGGCTCCCTATCGACTCTTTTCTTTCCTGACTAGTTCAATCTATTTCCTTTTTTCATTTCCTTACAGGTCATATTCAAAATTTTATCAGTTTTATTGTTCCCATCTGAACTCTTACCCTCTTCTTATCCTCTTATCATGTATATTCTGTTTATACTTTTACCTCAACAGGAGCACATTTCAACTGAGGGCATCAACAATGCTTAATAGAGCAGAATAATTATATCCCATGTTTTAGTTAACATTTCTCTGCTTATACACTTCAGTAAAAAGAATTTCCTTTTTACAACTCGTAGTCCGTTGACACTCTGGGATCCTGTTCTGTGTTATTCCTACCTAGTCAATCTCCATTTTCTACTTATTCCTTTGATTTCTGCTTTGTAATCATGTTGCTTTGTATTTGTGTCTACTGACTGTTGCTCTATTCATTCCTCCCATTTCCCAGGATCATTTTTCACTGTAACCTCCAGAGCCTGACAGCTCCTTTCCTTGTTTCTGTGCTTTATAAGCCTGCTCCCTATTCCATTATCCAAACAGTTGATCTGTCTCTTTTAATCTCAAAATACCTCCTCATTTAACTGAATCATGCCAATTAGCACAAAGTCCCTCATGTGAAGATGGGCTAATGCAAAAAAAAATAATGAACTATAACTCCTCAGATCCCTCTTGTGCATTTTGTGCTGGCTCAGTAGTTTTGCTGGTTGGTGTTGGGGGGAGGGGTGAAGAGGGATGCTGTTTGTTTAGCAGTTACTCTGAGTTATCCTGGTATTACTTCTATTCTCTGAGGCCTGAGGCTGCCCAGCACTCCATGGGAGAAGAACAGATGTACCAGCTTCACAGATCCTTGGGAACAGGATGCTGATCCCACGTACTGCTTGTTCTCTTTGGCAGGCTGATGATTGAACTGGTCAGAGCCCAGGAGCCTGGTTCCACCATTGGCAGCTGAGCATCCTTCCAGCTAATGTTTTTCTTCCATAAAAGAAATTTGTGAGCAAATCCTTTATGCACTGCCCCTGTGTCTGTGCTGCCTTCAGGGTAACTGCTGTGGCTGGAGCTATGGGCAAGTAGGATGTGATGGTCTGAGTCAGTACCAGCCTTTGGTTTTATTATGGGATGCAATTGTACCCCTGGATCCTCCGGTTTATGTGCCAGTAGGGACCAGGCTATTCCTTTTGGGTGATCCTTCCAGCCTCAGAGCATCTTCATGTCAACTGACTTTCAAATCAGGATGGTATGATTAAAATAAATAAATAAATGCAAATATTCTGAAGTGAATCAGTAATATTTGATGTTTTTCCTCTGCATTTCTGACTCCTATTCAATGCATAGAATCATAAAATGGTTTGGGTTGGAAG
Source organism: Turnix velox (assembly GCA_013400935.1). Lineage (NCBI taxonomy): Eukaryota > Metazoa > Chordata > Aves > Charadriiformes > Turnicidae > Turnix > Turnix velox. The sequence continues at coordinate 2,402 of VZTY01026226.1, forward strand.
GGACCTTAAAGATCATCTAGTTCCAACCCCCCTGCCATGGCCAGGGACACCACAATGGAGCATCTTCTGCCATCATGAGCATCCAGCATATCCAGGGCAGACAAGGGACCACGGGTGCATCCCCTGCAAACGAGATTGCAAATATTGGGGAAACCCAACAGGGATATGAGAAGGTGCCCATGGGGCACTTGGGGAGACACAAGAAGGTGCCCTCAGGAAGATGGCCTGGCAGTGATGACCAACCAGAGATGGTGCCATCACCCCAGGCAGGCTGAGCCTCACACACACTGCTTTGTTTAAGGGAAACTGAGGCACGGGCTAAGCTGGTGATATGGAATTGCTCACTGGGTCAACTCACAGTTTGGATAAGCTGATCCCCCCATAGTGGGGCTGGGCTTTCCAGGCAGCCCCAGCATGAATCAGTTCAACCCCAACCCCAGTAGCTGAGGGTACTGGGAGCATGGCTTCCTCCCCACCTTGTAGTGCAGAGGACCCAGGGCAGACATTAGGAGCTGAGAGGACACAAGCTCTGCAATGCTGACCCCACACTGGGAGTGGCACAGAGCAGCCAAAGTGGAGGAGAGAAGAGAGCTGGAGTCAGACATCATCCCCATTCCCATCCTTCTATCCCAAACTGCAGCACTACCTGCTATATCTGCCTCAGCCACACCATCTCAGGGATGAACATTGGACTCAGTCACCCAAGGTGACACCCTGGGGGCATCCAGAAACCTCCACCACATGCAGGACCCCCAGCATCACTCATCTGGGATTCTGGGGGATGCAAGATACTGCCTCTGGAGCCAGGAAGTAGCTTGGGAGAGCATCTCATGGGCTGTGAAGGAGAGAATCTGGGTTACAGGGTGAGACTGGGATGGAAAGGCCACCAATATGGGACAATTTCAGAGCTGAGCAGCATCAGGACACCCAGGTCAGGAGTGGAAAGAAAATCCTGCCCCAAATCTGCAGCACAAAGTTTCTCCAGGAGTGAGCAGGAGCAGCTTTTCCAAGCTAGCAACTCCCATGGGCAAAAAACCCACCAACGCTCCTTACACAGTCCTATCAGTGTAGGGTCCCTGCTGGGAAGTCTGAGGGTCAGTTAAGTGAAATGCACTTTGATACCTATGTGGTTTTACTTCAGTTTCTAGCGATAGCAAGGCATAGATGGTTTGTGTGGTAAACAGTTTAATTTGGTCAATAGTTTAATTTGGTCTGAAACTTAATGACATTTTCAAGTATGCACTGCCATTTCTGCTAGGCTGCCTGCCATCATTTCTGCCTTGACATGGCAAATAAAGGCTTACTAACTCAAGAAGAAATTAGCATGAGACATGTCCATCAATCTCCATAAAGAAGCATTATGGAGTAGAATTTTATTAACTCAGAAGTAAAGGCGGTATAATTGAACAGAAATGTGTGCAGCAGCTGATAGGGTTGTCTCAAGAAATCCTCAGCTTTGCTCAGCTTTTGTTCTTTTTGAGCCCAATTTTCATTCCAGCTTGCATTTCTTTTTTTATCACTCCTCAGCCTGTGAAGGATACTAAATATTTTCGTTTGGGAAGCTCTGCAGAATATCCTGTGTTTCTTACCCATCAGAAGTGACTGATTGACCTGGAATCAGATAAAGTCCACATGGGAAGGTACATTCTGTCACCTCGATGCTGCAGAGTCACTTCTGGTTCAGCTGCCTGTTATTAGCCCTATCTAGCAGAGTAGTTCACAGCATCCTATATTGATAGCCAAAGATAAATGTTACAGTAGATGAACTTTAAAAGTTCATTCCAATTTTAGAAGCATTACTAGTGGCTGAAATAGCCAACATTTTAGGTATGAAGAGTATCACTGGAATTGATATTACCCCTGCTTTTGGATCTGAGAATCTGTTATAAATTGGCCCAAGTACTATGAACACATTCTATCTTATAGCATTATATACCACACAGCTTGTATGCTTTGAGAAAAAATGGGCATAAAATTAACCTTGTAAATGGTTTATTATCTTGAATTAAATGAACTGCTGTGAGTCTAATCAGAAAAAACTGTAAAATGAAGAGATTTCCATTGATTTCAGTATTGTGGGATTCAGCCTTATGTTTGTGTGACTATGAAAGTCATATTGCGACATGTTCAGGTGTTAAGAAAATTAAAGTGTTTTCCCTCAGTTGCTCAATGTTTGAAGCTGTACATTAATGTTTATAAATATGTAAAGGGTGAGTGTCAGAAGGATGGAGCCAGGCTCTTCTCAGTGACCTCCAATGATAGGAAATGGGTGCAAGTTGGAACATAGAAGGTTCCAGAGAAATGTAAGAAAAAACTTTTTCACAATGAGGGTGACAGAACAGTGGAACAGACTGCCCAGAGGAATTGTGGAATCTCCTTCACTGGAGACATTCAAAACCCATCTGTACGAGTTCCTCTGTGACCTGCCCTAGGTGTTCCTGCTCTGGAAGGGGGATTGGACTAGATGATCTCTTGAGGTCCCTTCCAATCCCTGAGATTCTGTGATTTCCTAATTAGATTCACAAGTGTCTTATCTTCAACTAACACTCTTCCTTTCCATGCAGAGCTCCTGTTGACTGCAATAGGAGCTTTATGCATGGAGGGAAGGTTGATTCAGCCTTAAAAAGTGAAGTGAGGAAGAAATGAAGTTTAGTACACAATGATTATTAAATGTGGAATATTTTTTGCTTGCAGCTCTGGTTGAGATATCCCAGAGGGCAATTACATATGCAAAAAACCAATAGAGGTGTGAGAATACTTTGGGGTTGAGAATATTCACTAAGCTTGTAAAATATACTCCCTTTTGTCTTTGTATCTTGTATTGAAATTACTGAAAATTCCTCATTGGTATCAGTATAAAAGACTCATGACACCTCTCCCTTTTGTGCTCTTTGCAAAATAAGTAGTCAGTTATCTGTTGCATCAGTTCACTCCATCAGCTTTGCATGGTGTTTGTAGAATGCTTTTTTACTGGATTCAGGTTTTAATTTTATTTTTTTTAATAATAGAAACTTGGAAATTAAGGATTTTTCCTAGTAATAGAATAGTGGTCAGAATGGCTAGGTCAGTTACATCTGCACATCTCCAGAGGTTACTTCCTGGCATCCTGTAGCAACCAAAGGTTCAGAAATGGCCTATAGGAAAATAAGTTTTAATCCTTTAGTGTCAAATCATTTTCCTGCTGGGATATAATTAAATAATTAAATAGAAGGCACTTGGGGAAACAGTATTTGCATTTCTTCTAACTTGGGGCCCAATTATCAAATTCAAATACTTAACTGTATATTTAATGTCTATTACAATTCAAGACAGAATGTGAGAAAAAATTCTCAGACAAGCCTTCTGGAAAAAAAAAACTAATAGAGGTGTGAGAATAATTTGGAGTTGGGAATATTTACTAAGCTTGTAAAGTATGCTCTTTTTTGTCTTTGTGTCTTGTACTGAAATTACTGAAAATTCACCATTGGTATCAGTATAAAAGATTCATGACACCTCTCCCTTTTTTTCTCTTTGTACAAATGCATTTTGAGTTCCATGACTCTTTTTCTCTAAAGATTTTGTAGATGATGTCATGTTCTTGAACTTGTTGGAAGGGGGATGATGTGGAAAGAACAGGAAAAAAAAAAAGTATTTTCAGTGTGGATTGGTTGTTTGGTTTGGAAATAACAGAACTTCAAATGAATAGATGTGACACGAACTTGACACTGTTGAAAATGAGGGTCTTGGAATTTGCTTCTCAAGGAATTGTCTTGAGTTTTTTCTCCCACTTCCTCAGTTCCCTTTACAGTTTTCATCCTGTCACATGGCTGTGCCAATCAAGTTGACAGCAAGGGTTTCTTGTGGTGTTTCTGTGGGCTGCAGTGTCAGAGCAGTACTCTCATGTGGTCTGTGGGAGGTAGACTTGTAGCTTTCTTTCAAGGGAGGGCAACTATACTAGAAGAAACCTTATCCATCTCAGAAGTCTTCAGACGAGATATGAGCCAGGATAAAGATTGGTGACTGGTAGATAATATTATGATCTTTCCATATTCCAGTATAATACATTTTAAATGACTGAAGAGCATAAGCAAAAAGGTTAGCAATGGTTGCCTTCAATACAGAAGTTCACTCATTATTCAAAGTTACCTACTTCTGAATACTTCCAAACTTTTTCCATACCTACTTTACTGTTACTCTCCATAAGTGCAAATATCTTTTCATGGTTTTAGAGAAAGCCTCCTTACTGCTTCATACCCACTTTTCATAATACATAAAATTTATTATTATTCTTTGGCTGAAGGCAGCATTTGTTGAGAGAAACAGGCGATTGTAATCATACAGCTGTTTCATTCAAGTAAAGCTGTCTCTCCCATCAAAAGCCTGCCTTTGAAAAGGAAACATATTTTAAAGCCTAGCTTTCTATCTGCTGGCACACCTGTGTAGCCATCTGGACCAGTTTCCCTTTGCAACTATCAGTGAGATTTTGGAGTTATCTTCTGTTCCAACAGCACTGGATCTGCTCTTATAGTTTCTTAATATTCATGACACAGGTTTTGCAGATTTGTATTGCAAAAGATCTTAATAACTACCACTGTGCACATCATTTGGAAGAAATGGTTTTCCAGCTTTATTCCTATTAAAAATAAAAAACAACCCATATTATATGTAAGCAGCTTGTTGGACAAATTGTTCAGATGATGAAAGTTCTTCCTGTAGGCATGTTTGTTGCTTATCTTAAATTTTTAAGGATTTAGAAATGTAAAGCTGTAGAAAGCTTTGCATAAAACAGGCTCAACTCATTGAGTTTATTATCTGAAAACTGCCCTAGGAAAAGAGAGCAGGTTGTGGGAATTACATTCCAGCCATTGCATGAGGCAAATGGAAAGGTCTAGATAGATATCAAACTTAGTAAAAAGGGTAATTTGAGATATTTTGTCTAATTTTCACTTGTGATCTACCACTTCATGGTTTTGAAACCAATGGTGCTTAGGCTCCTAAAGACTTGATTTAGTGATGTCATCTGTGGGAAGTATAATTTCTAGAAGACATCTTCTCAAGTGATATGATCTCTTGAAGCTACTCTGTTTTAAACATGCATTTACCTTGATTATTATGCTTATTCTTGAGTGTGCTGCATGTGGATCTTAACATATGTAGACATTTAATCATACTGTCATCGTGTACAATTGTACCTCTGATGATCTTCCCATTGTCCAGAGTTATTAAACAATTATGATAATTAGCCAGATTTGACATCTGTCAGGGCTAAGACACTGTTGCTGCCAAATTCAATTTTCAATTAATGATTCTATCTGAAGAAAATTACATAGAATTCAAAGTGGGGAAAAAAAGCTTGCATAAAATTAACCCGAAGCACCTGTGGCCAGACACTTAACAACCAGTCCTCAGATGGAGCTGGGCATGGAGATGGGATTATGGATGGGGTTTTGCAGGTCAAAACTCGAGCAAAGTGGAATCTCCTACCAGCATTGGAGACCCTGGAAGTGACTGAGTGCATGAACTTGAGAATCTCACAGAGCCAGGGGGACAGCCTAAGGAGCTGGTAGGAGAAAAGAGGGAGAAACAAAATCTTCCTAAAGAGGATTAATGAACAAATTTAATTTCAAGGTTAGATGCAATTTTCTCCACCAACACTGAATATCTACTTTGGTAAAGTCTGAAACATTTTCTGTACTTCTAATGATCCACTTAACTTATATACATGCATTTAATAACATCTTATTACAGATTGTACCAGATTCAATCCAAACTCAATGCAAATAACGCCTGTCTAGAAAATCTCTGAATTTTGAACTGGGAACTATTTTCTCTCATTTCTCTCTGGAAGGTTCCATATGCCTTTTTAATAATTTCCATATTTCTAGCATTGATCTCCAGTTAATGCAATCGACTTCTCTGACAGCCTTTATGTCCTGAAGTCAAGATTCTCCTTTGTTATATACAGAGCGATGAGCAATCAGCAAATCCAGTGAAAATCTGACAGTCAGCCTCATGTTAGGCTCGAACATTTTTAGAGACAGGTATAAATATGCATTAGTAGCTTCTTTTGGAAGATTTTGCTACCTGCTTCTCTTCAGATTTTACTTTGCAAGTCAAGTAACTTTTCTGTAACTCTGTGGTTTCTGTCTAACAAATTAATGACAAGTGAAATGGAAAGAGGCCACATTCAAGCTGCCTTGGCAGATCATTTGTAATTAGCTGCTTTTGTAGCAGTTACAGATGAAGTGTGTGGACTTTTTTAGTTATAGTATATGTTCTGTCATTATGTACAGCCCCGCATTCAGAGAAATCTTCATTCTGAGTGTTACAGAGGAGATGCAAGGAGTAAATAGTTAATTAACAGATCAAGAACCAGCAGATGGTGACTAGAAACATGGCACTATACGTGGGTTCTTTGGGCCACTGGAAACTTGGTAATTGGAAAAAGAGTTTCCTTCAGCAGCAATGTACTCATTCAAAGTGGGAAGGTTACATTATGTAGTAATGAATGAGGAGTATGATAGCCTTCCTGCTGAAGTTGAGAAGAGAAATTCTTTAGAAGAAAAAAAAGCAAAGCCTAAATATTGCATGGTTTTGATCTTGGTCTCGTCTCATGCTGAGGAGAGAAAATAATGTTAAAAGTGAGGCAACTCCTACAGGTACATATAAGTAAACAAAACAGAAAGATCAAACAGTATTGATGGAAAAATACCAAACTCCAGTCTTTGAGCAGATGGACATGAAATGGGTTGTGTTTACTGTTGAACATTCTTCAGCTCACAGTGGGTGCTGTATGAAAAGGCAAACAAAACATGAGCAGACATGTTATTATAAGACAGACCACCAGCAATTAGTCAGCAGCAAACAAAAGGATGCACACAGAGCTCCAGAGGCACTCCAGGAATATTTGCAAACCCCAGAAATGTCACAAGAAGCTACTCAACCTGTGCAATCAAGGACCTGAATAAACACTGAAGGACTGTTTAGCTAAGCTGTGCCAAATTATTGGCTCAAGCAATTATCATATCTTAAAAGATGAGTTAATTCCTGGTAGATTAGTAATAAGAACAAAGCTGGAGATCAAATAAGCATTTTCAAAATCTATCCATAGTCTATCAAGATCTCTAGATGTCTGCAAAATGCTACTGAGAAGTCTCATACTGAACACAGAACAAAAGAGGCAGACAGGCAATTCATTAACCTAGGGAATTTATGGAAACAGATAGAAGAATAGAAACAAAGCTATTGTAAAAAATAGAAGTGTACAATTAGCAGCTAAAACCCTACAGAATACCTGTGAGTGGTGTAGAAAATACTACGATGATGGAAAATAACCAGCATAGGGACTCTCGCTGCAATGACAGCAAAAGAAATCAAAGATACACATGGGGAAATTGAAGGGAAAATGCAATTTAGTTTTCTACATGCTGGACATCAGCCAACAGATACAGATGCTGGAGAGTGTCATTTGGGATCAGTCTAGCAGGTGGACAAACATCAGTGCTGCAATCAAAAAATACTAACAGGATGCAAGGATCCATGTAGGACTGATGATTTAATATTGCATTTATATGTGGAAAAAAAGTGGATTCTAAATTCTCTTATAAGCATACAGTGGCCAGTGGTCTACCAGTAGAAAATGTCTAAATTACCTGTGGTTTGCTAGTTTTTACCTTATCCCACTCTAGGGTAAAAAGCAAATGAAACATTTCTTCTTGTCCTACTGCATATTGTTAAAATTTGGGGTTTTTTTTCCAATGCATCATGAAGGGGGGGGAAGTGAAACAGGAGAATTGTATCTCTACAGGTGATAACACATTTAGTCTGACAATATTACAGATGCAAGTAGTAAAATGAAAAATACATATCAAAACAGTTTTCCCATGGAAGTTTTGCAGGCAACTTACAAAGAGGAACGGGTGAAAATCAAACATTTCCTTAAAGAGAGATCAAGAATTTTAATATGTAAGCACTAAATCAAGGGTGTAGCATTTAGGCTTGCATTTTGAAATTAGTGGGTTTGTATTTTTAGTGTTTTAGAATTTTTTAATTCTGTCCTGATTTACCTGCAGAGTGTAACACAGTGACTGTCAGCAAGGTAGTCCACAGACTCTCTCAGGGCTTCATCAGTGACTTTAAAGGAGCCTGGAAAAAGGAACCACAGACAATAAACCTGCAGCTAAAAGAATTCAGTTTCATTTCCTCCCCAGTGAAATTTTTTTCTTGAAAAACTCCAAGGTAGTTGAAAATCATTGGTATTACAGTTTTGCTTCTCTAGTAGTAAAAACAAACAGAAAAATACATTAACCTAAATTCAAGTTCTTTTTATACATTGTCACTTTCAGGATTTTGCTGATCTCTCAAAATATTTATTTTTAAATGTCCTTTAACTGACTTCAGCATGAAATTCTTTCAAGGCATTTTGTATAAAAGTAGAATAAGTTTAATCAGATTCTGTCAAACGCAGCATTTTATAATCTTTTTCACTAGATAGGAATAAAGAGTCTCTTGACACCTGGCTGAACAAATTGTTATGAATGTTATGAGGTTTTATACCTCCTGCCTGTGGTAACATTCTTCATTTACTACTTGTATGCTAAGTAAATTTAGACTGTTTTTATCCCTTTGATTAAATCAAAAAGAGAAGGGTTTTCTGACATTTCAAAGTCCCCTGCCTTAATTTGCATTGCTTTTTTTCCCCCAAAATATGTGAGTTTTTTGGTATGACTGGTTTAAAAAAATCAAACATACACTGGATTTAGATTTTCTTTAAAAAACTAAGCCACTCTGTGTATGTTTTCTTCATTAATATACTCTAATAGTGATGAATTTTCTCTCCTAATGGTAAAATGGCAACAGAATAATTTTTGAGGTTGTGTCTGTGAGTGATTGACCTGGAAACACTTGCAAAGAGATTTTGGAATACTGAACATTTGTGATCTCGCTCTCTTTAAAAACTATGTTCTTTCAGCCTTTTTTTTTTCTCCTTCTAGACCTAAAACCTATAAATATTGAGGTCAGTGGCTCAACTGCTGCTTGGTGTGAATGTTACACAAATTATTGTGCAATATGTGACCAGTTTCTAACACCGTGTTCTTGAGGTTTGCTGGCTTGAAAAAAAGCAGGCATTGGTGTGTCACAAAGGAGCAATTTGTGCTCTAACAGTAAGGTTTGTTCTAAAAAGCTTTGGAAGAATTCTCAGTGGATTATTTTTCTTCTACAGCAATGTACTCTTGGGATCTAGCTATTTCTGCAATTACTTTACACCTCTTCTTGAAAAAAAAAATAAATGGATTAGTGTAATATAGCTGTGGTAAGACAAGTTGATTTCATTCTGATGCTGTTTAAGTGATTAGAACTGTCAGATTTTTCTGACTTTAATCTTTTTTGATTAATTTCTCTGTTTTATTCTTCAAGTAGTATCTTTCCCATAAAACCATTCCACAAGAACCTAGAATATTTAGAGGCACTTTTCTCCTCTCAGTTATAAAACTGTAAATCCATGATAATGCTACAGATTTTCAAGGCTTTGCTTTCAATTTACGCTGGAATAAGTGAGAAGGAGAAATGGTTCTGTCTCTTACAGTGAAAGTAGGGGAAAAATAAAAAAGCTATCCTTAAAATTGTATATAATGGTGAAACTACAATCCCAGGGTAGCAGCAAATTATGATGCCAGCTGTGCAGGGTTAGCTACAGATAGGAGTATATGACTGGATCCTCACAGAGAAAAGGTCTTGCTTAGAAGAAAGTTCTCCCCACATTCTAAGCATCTTATTGAAGGAATTAATGTTTTTTCCTTCAGGTTACTTTCTTTGGAATTGAAAATTTCTTTTTAGTATATTTATTGCTGTACAAAGCAACTGCCTCATGCACTAGCTCTGAAGTGAAAGATGTAAGAGGCAAATGCACTGTTTTGATAATGTGGATCATTTTGTTTTAATTCTGTGACTTTGAAAGGTGGCAGTTAAGTTAAAATGCTTGCCTGGATTTGTAAGACCAATCTTCTCTCAAGATTCTGGTACAGATGACTGCAGGTTTTGATACTGAGAAATATATTCTAGTGCAATGATTAATTATACATTTTTCCATGTATTCCCTTTGAAAGTGCAAGCCACATAACAAAAGATATAAACATGCTGTTTTCAGTGGATGAATATTCCCATCAAAAATTTTTTGTTCTTTGCTTATGATTTTTTGGAAGCCTCTGGACTTGTATTTTAGTAGATGTAGATATCACATTGACCTTAAAGTTAGGCAGGCTGAGTGGTAGTAATATCAAAAAACTTTACTATTCTTTTGCTTAAAATTTGTAAGTTCAGTTGTCTGGATCTACAAATAACCTCTACTTCCAGGGCTGTGAGATTCTTCATAATTTTTATTAATCTTCTTTTTATTGTTTTTGGCTAAACTTAAGTTCCATGAGGAAGCTCATTTGCTGCCAAGGGACCTTGAATTTCATTGTCGACATATTAATGTTCAAATGTTCTCATATATGTGTAAAAATTAAAAATATTATTTTCTCAAACAGTGGTTAGAAAGTACTTTTGCTTGAATAGGGCACAAACATAATTTGAAGCTCTGTTTAGGAGAGCCACCAAGAATATTGCTAGAGTTAAGAAACATCCCTTGTTGCATGAGTGTGACACAGAATGGAGGCTGATTTTTTTCTTGGTTTCAAATGCTCCTTAAACAGAAAGTCTAACTTGACATCAGTAACAGTTTTTCCTGAAAATGGATTGCATTATCAGGTCCCAAAGCTTTTATTTCACCTGGTGATCCATCATGGCTTTCAGCAAAATGTTCTAGCTGGAGCCTAGAGAGTAATCTCTCTGAGTTTTAAACATACATAGATGCATCTGAAGTTTATGAAACCTTGTTAAAACTAGAAAGAAATCTGATAGCAACAGGCAGCTTCTCTTCAGACTTAGATAGTAAGAATGGAATGAATTTTCATTAGAGATAATGTGGTTGTTAAGAACAAATTGGCTACAAAAACTAGCTATCATCAGTTCTTGGAATAACATTAACCAAGCTGACTTTCACTCCACTGCAGAAAGCAATCAACATTCAATTAGTCAAGTGTTTTCATTAGTTGATTAAGAAACATCCAGGTATTTAATATGTATGAGACTCCTAAATCAACATACTCATAGCAGTGGATGAATTTTTTTCATGAAATCACTTGTCCAGCAAGCTTGAGTGGTTTTTAATTATTGAATATTTGTTCATACATGCATTTATAAATGAAATCTCCAATTCTGTTCCTTGGCCATTAAGGAGGTGGATGAGGATAACCAAAGAGTCAGTCTATGGTAACATGTGAGATTTTTACAGTCTCACTTGTAGAAAAGCTGTTCCTAAATAGGAATTAAGATTTAGGGAAAGGGATTAGATGTTGTCCATGATGTCGTGTTTGCCAGTACTTGTGTTTTTCTTTAAAATCAAAGGCTACAGATATGTGGAATGCAAATATTTCAGTTGTAGGCTATGGACAGGCTGAAGGAGTTGAGACTAGGAGTAATGGATGCAAATTGCAAGAGGGGAGATTTAGGCTGGACACAAGAAAAGTTCTTTCCTGTGAGGGTGGTGAGACACCAGAACAGGTTGCCCAGAGAGGCTGTGGATGTCTCCTTCCTGGAGGTGTTTAAGACAGTGCTGGATGAGGCATTGAGCAACCTGGTGTAGTGGAAGGTGTCCCTGCCCATGGCAGGGTTGTTGGAACTAGCTGATCTTTATGGTCCCTTCCAACACAAACCCTTTTATGATTATATGTGTAGTTTATCAACAGCATGGAGGTGCTCAAATTCTTCATAAAAATGTAGATTAATGGCAAAATGTCCACCCACCTCCTTCATTTTGGGCTACAATCACCTAGGAGCCTTTAAACACTTGAATCTAACCACTTTCAGCCCTACTTGCATGAAGGGACTGCCTGTCATATAAGAAATGGAAGCACAAGTCATGGGAGCGGGGATGTTGCTCAGCCTTTCCTTCTTCCCATCTTTCTTTCTCCTCCTCCTTATCTCAGAGTGTTTGCACTCACAACACAAGCAGCTAACTTCTGAAATCTCCTTACACCTGGAAACATGTTGGCAGCCAGTCTGGGCTCTAAGAAGTGTGATTATGGCAGCTTTTTGAGAAACTTGATTTGTCTAGTGCTGTATGAAAGAGCTGTCTGGTACTTACCCAAATCACTTTGCTGTGGTGCACTTTCTTCATCTATAAAATGAGATTAATTATATCTCCCATAAAGTAGAGCTGGAAAGGTTTTAATGTGTTCTACAGCACTTCAAAAATATAACTATTCTCTAAATGTAAGTTCTCTCACTCTGTCATAGTGAGCTCTTGCTTCCACATCCTTTGTACAGGTTCTACCTGTATCTTAATAAATTAAACTTTCTGATCCTCCTTTCAGTCATCTGAAGGTAGGGGCTTTATCCTGCCATAACCAATCCTTGGGATAGGGGAGATAATAGTACATACCATTGCACAATTAGTATCATCAAATTTTAAGGCAGTTTAATTTCAAATAATAACATCTAAAAACAGCAGCCAAATTTGGATGAGATCCCAATACAGCTCTCTTTATTTTTCTGTAAAGCAAGTGCATTAACAAGGGAAATATTAAAATCTTCATAAAAGGATATTGAAATACTATAACATTGTATTTTGTGTAAACAAATATTATGGTAAAAGTACTTGAAGTTAATTGAGAAACAGCAGGAGGCCTCGTTAATGGTATATAATGCAGATAAGTGTGTTTAACTTCACAGCAAACTTCTTTTGGGTGCATTTATGAAAATGTTAGTGATTTTTCAGCTTTTACTTGCAAATATTCATTATCATCATTAGTCCCCATGAAAATATTAGTATGTTATTGTTTCCTATTTTGTTACCTTGTTCATTAGACTTTGAACAACTTTAACACACTTGTTAAGGAGAACTACCCTTTGCATACCCAAGACAAGAGAGTTGCACAATGATTTAAATCCTGACTGCCAAGTAAGAAAGCCCCAGAGGAGGAGTTAGCAGTTGTAATAGACACAAGTCCAGTGAGATTCCAAGGATTTTGAGCTTTGCCAGAGAAGCCAATTTGACAAGACTCCCATTTGACAGGAGGGAGAAGATTTTTCCTTTGAAAAGGTGACAGAAATAAATTGACAGCCATCTTTTGAAGTTGTTGTGTTTTGCCATGTTATATATAGGAGAAACTTAATAAATCAGTGTTTTCTTTTGACATTTTGAAAGTGAAATGTTCTGTTTGCTTATTTGATGCATCTTCCTGCTATGTACCAAACTTATTATCTAGTAATGTAAGTGTTGTTTTTATATATGAAAGAAATAGTTAAGGAATAAACAAAAACAACCAACAAAGCCCAAAATCTGGAGGCTCAGTGTCATCTGGGGAGAAACAAAATCCCTGGTTACATTGTATGTTTTAGTTTATTATGAAAGAATTAGTGTAGTGATAGCTGCTCAAAGAATTAGCAGATTAATTAGCTTCTTTTGAAAAAGAACTGTATTATGACATGACTCATTACAGTAACAGCTTTGATTTTAAAAAAAAATCTTGGTTTGTTTAATTAGTTTAGGGTGAACAAGTTCTTTTCAGTAAGATTCATAAAGATAAGACCACCACGTGGTCCTGTATATCTTGGTAGTCTTTATAAATATATATATATATATGTGCTTACAATGTGAGTCATATATTTATGCCCTCTTTAATGCTTGATGAGTGAATGGTATTTATTTACTCTTCAAACTATGTCTCATTCTTTGAGTAGAACTTCGATGAATTGCAGCAGAATCACTGTCCACACACCCCTAAAGCCCTGAAGGTCTTCTGCAACCTTACAATAAAATCAGGGAACCCATCCCTGAACTGATGAGGCTTTATTTTATTTGCTTCATTTTATATCAGAATTAGTTCATTTCTGAATTTATTTTCATTTTTACCTTGAAAAAAAACAACAAGTTCATATAATTCATCAAAGAGAATGAAAATTTCTAAGGATTACTTGTTTTATTGTGAAGTAATGTCAGTTCTCACAGCCATCAGTCCGTTGGATTTTTTACCAAACGTTTTGCTGAAATTTATAGCAAGAAAAACAGAACCTGAGAAAATGTTGTTGTCTTTTATTTTTCTGCTGGAGGGAATGTCAGCTTCACCACAGAAAGAGGTATATAGTGATAGTAGCCTCAGGAAGAAAGACAACTCAAAAATACACTAGGGAGTTTCTCTGGCAGGAGTAGGAGAAGAGTAAAACAGGGTATTTGAAACAGCAGAAATTGGAAAGAGAAATCTTTGATAAGTAGAAATGAATTTGCTGTGTGAATGCCCTGCATAATGAAAGCATACAGACAAAAGGAAAGATTAAATAAATTCAGTTGCAGTGTTTTGTTGGTTTTGGAGAATTGTGTCAGACTTTAATTTGGAATCAGAGTTTTTCTTCTCTGGCCTTTTGGCTCGGTAGTTCCAGTATCTGAAAGTGCTGAATGAATTTGAAAATAGATCCGAGCAGGAATTCAGCTGTAGGGTTTTGCTTGCATGGAGGCAGAACATTCTTGGCAAATACTGGTAGAACTGGGCAAACAACTCCCAAGTGTTAAAAAGTGTCAGCTTCACCCATCTCAATGATTTGAAATTTTGTTTTTCTAAAAATAATGTTTAGAAGATAAATGCTCATTCCTAGAGTCACTCAGAGTGAACTGAAATGTTTTTTCCCCCCTCTGTGCTCTGTTGGATAACTGTGATTTATGGCATTTGTTTCAGCTGCAAAATTCATAAGGATGTGCAGCCCGGTTATTTATCTTTCAATGCAGCCACTTAGTCAAAAAGATCTACAAAACAAGGAATCTCAGAACAGAGCAAGTTAGAGCCCTTCTGGTGTTCAGCCTCCTGAAGTCTTTGAATTACTGATCCTTCCTTAGGACTGGAGTTCTTCTGCCTCTTGTTAATCCTCTTAAGATATTGTAAGTTATCTCAGCATCTAATGTAAAAGAGGGATTTCATTTACAGAAGAATACAAGTCTCGGCACCAAGGGTGAGCTGTGTCGCTTCTGAGTCCGTTCCTTCTCTCCAAAGGTGGAAAATTAAACAATTTGGGCCCATAGAGCAGAGGCCAGAGGGAGGAGAGCAGGTGTTGTAGGAGCTGGGAAAGTGTCTGGAATAAAGGAGAGCCCCATGAGATCGATGGGATGCAACAGAATCCCTCAGGGCTTGTACCTTGTGTGCTTGAATGTCGTGCTGTTGTTCTGAGATCATGAAAAGAAAAAGGAAATAATTGTGCTTGTTCCAGAGGCACTCAGGCAAGTGAATATACATTGAAAAATATGTGCATTTGGTGATGACCCTGTATAGTTTCAGTTCACATATTTATCTAGCCACTGAGTGTTGTCTGGGCATGAATGGATAATATTATAACTTCACAAGCAGCTCATACAAATCAATTTTGTCTTTTGAATGTATTCTGTGCTATTTTGTTGGGCACAGAACTAACAATTCATTTCTAGGGGGGAATTTGTTTCACTAGACAATTGCAAAGCATAGCATCATCACTGGAGAATGAGTGGAGATGAATTCATGAAGAAGCCCCTTAAGAAGCCCCCTGAAGGGGGCTACAGAAAGGCTGGAGTAGGACTTTTTAATAGGAGATGTGATGGAAGAACTAGGAGTAATGGATGTAAATTGGAAGAGGGGACATTCAGGCCAGTATAAGAAAGAAATTCTTTACGATGAAGGTGGTGAGAGATTGGAACAGGCTGTCCCTGCAAGTGTTTAAGGTCAGGCTGGATGAGGCATTGAACAACTTGGACTAGTGGGAGGTGTCCCTGCCCATGGCAGGGGGGTTGGAACTAGATGACCTTTAAGGTCCATTCCAACCCAATCTATTCTGTGATTCTACAATTTCAGAGTTCATCAGTTCATCCAGGTCAGGATTTATCTAACAATCAATTAGCATAAACCCACAACAGTAAAACCAACTGAAAGTAGAGCATACATCTGAGAGGCAATTTCAGTTGTGGACTTCCAGTCTGTTAGTGATAAAATGAAGTTATCTTCAGGGAATTAGGATGCTGATGGAGGGGAAAATGTGTGATCATTTGTAAGGCAGCAGCTTTTTCAAGGCTTATGTAATGATTTCCTTATTCCTGCAGAACAGAATTAATTTGTCCCATCAAACACAAATCACTGCCTGTCTTTTACAGACTGTTTTTTGTGATTCTCCTGTGCAGTCATAACTTGAATCTAAATTGCAAGTAGCAGGACATCGAACACACTTACTCCAGAAACTGACAGTATTTCTAAAACAAGAAAAATGAATGAATAGAAAAAAATTCTAAACTCCCATAGAGTTTGAAAAAAGTAGTCCTTTTGATAGCCTTTCATTTGTTTTTATTATGCTTTAAACAGTGTATTGTAGAACAGTGTAAAATACAATTATATGAAACATAATTACTGGTAAACAATTTAATTTTATTAAACATTGTAATTTATACTTGTGTTGAGTATTGTTGAACTACTGTTTCTGCAGAGTGCTTTTATTTCAGAGAAATTAAATTCCCCATTGACACTTTTAAATCAGTTTTAATAGCAAAGTTTGTTGGGGTAGATTTTTTGTGTTCCAGTCTATGTCTGGAATATGTAGTTGCCCTCACCAAATAATTATTACAAAAGAATGAAGGTCAAATCTAGTGGAAATAGATAAAGTTAGTTCCTGCCTCTCATTATGCCTAGTAGGGGAAATGTACTTTTTTGGGATTAAGATGGGAAAGAATTGCAAACCCACAGGAGTTTACGACTGGAAGGGCTCAAATGCAGAGACTGGTGTAATTGATTTTGCTAGAGGTGTACATGTGAGTGGTCAAAAATAGCTGGGATGTTGTTCATACAACATGAAGTACAGCAAAAGTTGTTCAGCAACCAAGAAACCAAGATATCATACCCTGTAGAAGTAACAGAGCTCTTAGGATGGAGTACTGGCTGAGGAAGGCATTTCACAGTTTTGAGCAAGGAAATTATCATCTGTTGAGTAATTTCATTTTTCAAGAAAATAAGACTATTTGCTATTTTTTTTAAAATATGACTTTCAAAGGCACCTCTGACTGCCCTCCTCCCAACAGGGAGAAACTTGCAATAGCTCAAATTTTGTCTACTCTTTTAGCTTATTAAAGTATTGTGATTTTGTGGCATCTACCAGCGTAGTATTTGAAACCTTCTGAGTCTACTGTACTTTTTCATGAAATTCTGTCAAGAAGGGGTAGTATTGCCTGTGCAGAAATGAGGTTCAGTTATTGTATCCTTGGGTCTGAACCTTCCACAGGAGTGAAACCAGGTTGCAGGGGACACAGTCCAGTGACTGAAATTCAAGATCCTCCTCCCTTTCCCTACCACATAAGTTTATTGCTGTTTCCCCCCTCCCCACCAAAACAAAATACCACCAGCGGAAAAGAAATTGAGCACAGCTTATTATTACAGAATATTCTTTCATTCTGTGAAGGATTTTCAAGCTACTTTCCATTGCAGTGTTAACAGGTTAGTGCCACTTGAGTTCTATTACTATTCTGTGTTGTTTACTGTCAATAAACAAGCCAAGAAAATACAAATAACTTTGGGAGCTGGGAGAAGGACACTATGTTTTCACTTATTGTATCTCCTCCTATTCGAATGCCTTTGTTTTTCCTACTTACCATTCTTATTTTCTTTCATTCTCTGCTTAGTATGGCCAGACTTTACATTTGCTGCTTCAGCAGCTGTGTTGGCAAGATCCCTTTGGGCCCAATTTCGTGATGTTTTTATGAGCCTACTCTCCAGACCACACACATCCCTGGTGGAAGTGTCTAGTTTGCAATGGGCCTTAATATGACATTTTGAGTTTGGTGGAAGCTCTGCATAAATAAAAAATGCAGGACCAGGCACATTCTAGACTATATTTTTCCTAAATACTCTGTTCTCATTTAAATTGGTCATTGTTCCAGCTGTGACAGTTTGCATATATTAAGTGTGTACAGAGCCTCTTGGCAGGTCTGGATTCTGTGTTTGATTGAGAAATAGATTAGTCTGCATTAAAGAATGTTATGTTAATTAGGAATATAGTGCAAATAGCAGTTACACATGTGGGTAATCTCAGGAGGGAATTTATGCCAGTCCCATGGCATTGTGTAAATGTTTGGGAGGGAATGCGATTCCGTGTGCCAAAATCCATTTATATCCTTTCCTGCGTTGTTAGTTTTGATAACTTCTCTTAGCAAAATATTTCCTGAAGTCTTTTATCTTATTCTACCTCTCTTGATCTTTTTTTTTTCTCTCTTTTTGCCTTCCACCTTCAGTCCCCATCGTCCTTTTCATGTGGATAGTGCTTATGTGGCACTGAGCACCATCATTTCCCAGTTAATGGGAATGTTCTGGCTGCATTTCAGCATCAGTGGCAGTAGAGTTTGAAAAGTAGCTTTAGAATGGTGTTCTTCACAAGTTCTCTTAATGCAATGGCTCCTGCTGTGCTTAGAACCAGATTTTGCATATGTAGGCAAAGGAGCCCCTTTATGAAGGCATTATCCAGAGCATTTAAAATTATTTTGGAGCAGAACAAGTATGTAATTTGTTCTATTTGAGAAAGGCAGGGAGAGCAGAAGATGGCATCTAAAAAGGAGGCTCTACATGTGCATATATGAGTATGTAAAAATAAGTATTTACAGTAATTTTTGCCTGAAACGTCTCATTGCTTTTTATCTTTGCACTTCTTAAGTTTTATAAGTGAACAAAGACATGTCATCTTGGCCACCAATTATCTCTGGATTTTTTACTACTTTGATGAAGCTGTACTAGCTGTGTGTCTAGAAACTTAACCCTGCTGCACATCTACATGATTGTTGGCAGCTTTGGGCCCTTATAATGTCTTACAGCTGCAGAACTACTGTCATTGCTTCTCTTAGCAAGAAACCAATTTGGGAAGAGAGTTAATCATCCATCCAATAAATTGATGGCACTTGCCAAGTGTGGTGGATGAAGAGTCATAGCTGTGCACCTTCAATGGAGGGGAGCAAGAGGTCAAGTGCTGATGACAGACATGAAATAGCTTAGGGCCATGAGACAGTTACTTAATTTAAAGATCTTAATAGTTGATACTTTTACTTTTTTTGTACTGAAATTTATATCAGAGAACAGCCCATCGGTTGTGCTTTGTATTCACTCAAACAGTCCCAGCATCCTGAGCCCCTGATATAGCCTGTGAGCATCTTGTGGGAGACAGCAACTGGCATTTTAAGATTCTGGTTGGACAACAGTTGTGCCTTAGCTGTATATCCAAATAAATCTCATTTCTAGTTCTTCTTGACACATTTCTCATTCTTACCAGTGTCCCAGAAGTATATGAAACATATCCTGTTACCTCTTTTGCTGTGGCAAAGAATGGAGAAATGAGCAGCAAAAACTTTGAGCTCTTTCCTTCTTGTCTCTAGAGCAAATGGAAGCTGAAAGGGGAGGGAGATCTAGGTCAACATCTTGGGAAGGATCTGAAGAGAGAACCAGGCAGGTACAACCATAATAGGTTTACATTATCATACATTATTTGGAGCTCTGAGAATTCATTCAGTTGCCAAGAGCCTGCACAGGCTCTGTATTTGCATGAGAGTTTTGCCAAATATTGGAGGATTCTGCTTAAATCTCCCAGATTTATTTCCTTTTTCTGTTGAGTACATGGTGGTTTTGTTTAGCAAGTGCTTTGCAAGAGAAGGGTTAGAACAGAGCAGCCTGTATTTGTCCACTCCCTTCCTTTCTGTCTATAAGAGATCATGCTTTCTATGCCATTTCAACTATCTTGACTTTTTTTTAAATCAAGGATATGAGAAAAAGATGGACAAAACACTGGAAAGGAAATAGGGTTTTTACCTTTTTCACTGACAAGATAGTCCAGAAGTAGCAATGGCTGAAAAAAGTATTATAGTAGTACCATCCACTGAAAATTTTGGCAGTCTAAGGAGAGGGGGTAATTTATTTTGGATTTTGGTACAATATCCTGGTTAGCAAAATCCTTGCTGATTCATGTTACTAAGCTCTGGTTTATCTCACATGCTATAAAAACTGAAACATCTTTCTTATAGTTGTGTACCTGATTTTTAGCATAACCAGATGTTCACTCTGAGATTCCACTACTTTGTTTTTTGGGTTGTTATTTTTTTTTCATTCGATAATTATTGGATGTATTTCAAAAATATGAAACAACATATAAATAAGGAACAACAAGTAATGCAATGAACTGGTTTTGACCATGATCTGTAGTAGCTGCTGAGGTTGGCAAGTTCTAGTAATAATCAGATAAACCAAAGCTGAGGCATATCTTTTATCATGTTTAAAAGACATCAAGTGCATTGTCCAGGCACTGGAGTCATTGAACCATTTGCATGAAGTGTATTTATTCCTTTTAGCAGTTTTACTCCAAGGCTGGATAAGTAGCAATATTGTACTCTAATGAACATATGTATGCTGCAGTGCTGTTCAGAGAGATTTAGTTCAGTGATTAAGTTTCCTTGATCTGCCAATCTGCACATCAAAAGAAGTTATTTTGTTTAAATACTCCGTCTACTGATATTAAGTTCACTGAATAGGTGAAAACTCTGCCATGTCAGTATGTCTTAATACTATTTGGGGATTATATTTAAGCCACTGTAATGCTATTTATATCTAAAGGTACACCAGCATCTGTTGTAGCATGATATCCCCACATGAAAAGCAGAGAAGATAAAAGGCAAATACGATGTTATTAATTAACTGTGGATATCAAATTGGCCCCACTTCCATTCCAATCTCCTGAAAATAACTGGTGTGCAGAACAGGCTGCAGATGGATCAACTGCAGCACACATATGGCTACAAATAACTGATGCATATATCTTGGATTGGCACTTGTTGGCTTAGGGGATGGATGGAAGGACCCACAGCTGTGACAGAAACATGAAGAAATCCTGCTGCACTGGCTCATCTGTAGTAAAAATAACTGTTTTGTGCCTAGGCAGGAGGCAATAGTTGCTGGTCTTAGTGGAACATTGCAAGAAAAAGGGATTCTTTTCCTATGTCATGTATGTTTGATGCCTGAGTGAACTGTTGGCTTCTTACCACAGTCTCCAGTTGTTCCTAAAAATAATAACATGTGCTTGTTTCATGGTGGTTTTTAATTGATGCTTATTGCTTGCTGGTTTTTAAGTATTTTACTGTCTCTTTGAATAAGTCAGACACATGGAACCACTTACTTGGTTGTTAAGTCAGCAGAAGTCAATCATGTATCTGAACAATGCAGCTTAGGAAATTATTTTCTAAATTACACAAACTGACCCCTTTATCATACTGTCTTGAGGCAGTTACATCAGAAAAAAATGTTTTAAAATCATGCAATAAGCAAGTAGTCAAGAAATCACTACATACACAGCATTGTCCTTTGAAGGCTACCTGTAGACCAGTGAAATTCCCAACAGCTGCAGACTTACAACAGGGCCTGCAGAGGGAATGCTACAGAGGAAACAAGACCTTCTCTAGGCAAAGCACACATAGACTCTTAATATAACAAGTAAGTGGATTGGAATGTCAGTAGGCACATAGTATAGAGAGAAAACCTGAACCAGAAAGCACAGCCACATATACAGCCATCCATCACAGCTGCATGGATCTTCCCATTAGATCTTCTGCTCTTCAGCAGATATAGGCTCAAATCTTGAAAGATGTAATCTTCAAAATCCTTTGTGTGATTAATTATGATAGCTCTTGGTGTTTTTGCTGTCTGCCTAATCGTCTCATCCTTTGGGGACCTCGTTAAGTTATTAGTTTCATCACTTCTCTATTGAGCTCATTGTGCAGTTCTGTTCAGGGTAGGTCAGCATGGGAAAAAATGTTCTTCTGGGCTTCTACCTGTCCATTTCGTGTACAGCAGGTGAAGTTTTGGATTCTGAGAAACTCTCAAAAAAAATACTGTTTTACCAATACTGGAGCTTGTGTCTATGGTTTATAATGTCATGTTTGAAGGAAAACATATTGCACATATGGAACTGGAAGAGATCCAATATTTGTTCCCTCCTGGAAAGCTTGTGTGAACATCCCAGGAGAAAATTCCACTTACTGGACTAATAAGACTTGCCTGTTTTGGTTTTTTTTTCCCCTTGGGAGTAAGAAATGTTGATGTCAGCCTTAATCCTGAGCTGTTCTTATAAAAGCCAATATTCATGGCAATACAAAAATCTGTTGCCTTGATGGTTGCCTGGCCTGCTGAGAGGGCTCTCTGCAGTGTTCGTTTACCTCCTCTCTCAACAGAGGAAAAAGCAAATGAGGCCTTTATTTTTTTGCGGTAGCAACAGAGAAGATGCTTTAATGTCATCTCTCTCTCTTTTCCTGTGCTTGAGTGGCTCAAAGGAGCTGCTTGTGCTGTGGTTACAGCAGGGATCCTGTGCTTGGGCAGGTGGTTCACTGCTGACAGTGGAATAGCTCCCAGAGCAGGAGAGGTGGCAACGTGCCCACCTATCTCTGCTCTGTTTGAGGTTACTGAGCCTGATATTAAAGCCCACAGGGAATGAGGAGCTTTGATAAATAGTTGCTTTCATGATTTCTTCACATTTGTTAGGGTACTGTCTTGACAAAGACACTAAAGCTTTTGGATACAGAACAGAAAAGAGGACCTGGGAGATAGCTTGTCAGTTATGTTCCCTGTCCATATACCAGCCCAGCTTGTGATGGTTACTGCCCACCACCCTTCACACTTGTGTGCTTTTCATTCCCTCATTGAAAATGCCAACAGTTGGGCTTTTCAATATTCTCAAGTCATTATTGCCACGCTCCTGAGCATGACAGCAAGCTCCAGAGGTTTCACACTTGGACATTTTTCCTGCTGTATTTTATCCATCTGAAGTAATTTGAAGTATGGTGCTTTATTAGATGATTTTACAGTATTACAGACACCCAAAAGCTTTGATGTAGAAGATAATTAGTAAGAAATTATGAGGAGATAAAGCATAGGTGGGTAGACAAGGCTAATGAGTCACAGTCAGCAGAAATTGTGAACTGAAGTACTTTGTTGTCATTAATATTTCAAGCATATTTCTCCTGCATTTATTCCCCAGATGTGAAAGGAAGACACTGAGAAGACAACTTCAGCCAGAAGCTGATCAGTGCCTTGATTTCTGAAAATCTCGGGTTATGAAAATTGGTTGGATTTCCAAGTAAAAAATGGCTTAGATGATTGTTTTTATCCTTAGTCTGAAAGAGTCTTGGTTTCAGAGTAGTCTTATCTGTGTTAAGATTCTGAGCTCCACTGCAGAGCTGATTTGAATGTTTTCAGACTTGTGGCAGACGTGATTGCTGGGGAGGATACTGAGCTTCATCAGTTTTAAACACGTGTCCTGCCTCTGTCTCCCTAAACAAACTCAGCATCTTCCATTTTCTTTTTCTCTATTGTTTCATCAAAAGAAAGGAAGAGTCACAAAAAAGTAACCAGTGTTTAACAGAACAGAATTTCTCTACTAGTCATGACCCACAACAAGAGATACCGCAGCAAAATTCTCTTGTTTTCATTTGGGATAAAAAAATTTCTCTGTGCTTGGTTTTCTGTTGTTTGCTCTTGGTTGCTTTTTTTAAAAGATGTTTTTCCTTTGCTGAGAGCTTCAAGACAGCTGGTCAGCTTCAAGTAGGTTGGATTTTGCCTGGACCCTGTGCATAACCTGCTTCCTTGAGATAAGCTGGAAGGTGATCGAAGCTGACTGTGATGTATCTCGAAACCAAAGGAGGCATTAATTAGGGAGATAATAGTACAAAAGCCAGCCCTTTGGGGCCATTGTCTAAGGAACAAAAAATGTGATGGTAGGAGAAAGACAAAATGAGGGAAGGGTTCAGAGATTCACCCTTAGCTTTCTGTTGAGATATTCTTTCCAGCTCATCACATATGCCATTAGTGTGTTCCTTTAATTCAGCAGATGTTGGTTTTAGGGCACGTTGTGTTTGAGTCATTTCTTCCCTGATGCTAATGCTGCCCTTATCATTTCCCTTGCAGTTCATCTGTATTCTGGTACTGCCATAACTTGCAGTTATTGTCTCTTATGGTCACAAAGCTGCCTTCCTGAGGAGTTAGCAGGTTATCAGCTCTTGTAGTAATTTTTAATCACTGTGAAGAATCATATCTTTCTAATAAGGCAAGTGATTAATTATCATGCCCTTTTTATCAGTGTATAGCCTGTCAGGGGGGCAGTGGCTTTCAATTACAACCTTTCAAGGCTTCCTCATCCAGAATACTTAAAGAAACAACCCCAGAGTTAGGCAGACTTTGTTTCTCCGTGCAAGCTATTATTATCACCTCACTTATTGTTCTATTTATTTATAAATAAAGACCATGCATCCTCAGTAGAATGCATGAGAAAATAAGAAGAAACTCCATTACCCTGACACTGAAGAAAAATTTGACATCAGAAGCTTAATGGAAGCGGAAATATATTATCCATTTATATGATTAGAGAATAAGAGCCTTTCACAAGCCTAAAATAAATGAAATACCAATGTGAAATTAGGAATATGTTTTTCATTTTTTAGAGAGTTCTGAAGCAAGATGCTTTTGTCTTTCCTTAATAGCTTCACTTCAGACTCAATTGTTACAGATGATTGTGGAGATGTAATGGCTCAGTACAGCAGAGCAGGGAAAGAGGCTGGAGAGTGGTGCCTGATAAGTCAAATAAAGCAGCAGGGAATTTACATGGGGAGTGTGAAACTGCTTTATGGCAAGCTGTATTGCTTCCTTCCCCTTAAGTCAGCAGGAAGTTTAGAGAAGGAGTTGTGGCAGTAAAAGATAGAAACATAGAAGGGTTTGGGTTGGAAGGGACCTTAAAGACCATCTAGTTCCAAACCCCCTGCCACTGCAGGGACACCTCCCACCAGATCAAGTTGCTCAATGCCTCATCCAGCCTGGCCTCAAACACTTGCAGGGAGGGGGCATCCACAACCTCTCTGGGCAGCCTCTTCCAGTGTTTCAACACCCTCAAAGCAAAGAATTTTTTTCTTATCTCCAGCCTGAATCTCCCCTCTTCTAATTTATATCCATTATTCCTAGTCTTCCCATCACACATCCTATTAAAAAGTCCTACCCCTGCCTTTCTGTACCTTCAGATATTGTTAAGCTAGTATGAGGTCCCCCTGAGCCCTCTTTTCTTCAGGCTGAACAACCCAAATTCCATCAGCCTGTCCTCATAAGACCCACAGGTACTGAGCATCTCTCCAAATATATGTCACTTGGGTTGGTCACAGATCCCTCTGTAGCAAAATCCTGGTGTTCCTCATGCCAATTGATATTTTCCATGGTCACATTCTTCAGGTCTCTTCTAACCTGTATCAAGGGAGAGAAATATATATGTGCCACTTTCTGCACTGGGATTTTTCAAGTGGCATTTGAATTGTTTCCTTCTCCTGGGTTCCTCGAGATTCTACTGCCTTACCACTGCACTTGACAAGCTCTTTAACTTGCTCTGGAGGAACAGAGACTCCACTTCCACAGAGGGAAAAGCACAACCCATTTAAGTATTTACATAAATATCAGAAGGACTTGGAGGGACACAGATCTCCTTCAGCAGTAATTACATTTTTGCTGCTATTAGTGTAACAAACTAAAATTCATTTTGCATTTCACTTAGACCATTTGTTTTCCCAAAGGGAACAGTTCATGCCATTAGAAAATCTTTGTTTGCAGAACAAGTGCATAAATAAGAGACCATGAAAAGTAATGAATATTTATACTGTCAGAATCCAGAACATTATGGATTTTTCTTTTTTTATCAAAAATTGAAATAACCAACCAATAATGAACTTTTGAGGTGTTCTCAGTGATAAGCCTGCCACTGGGCATGAGGAAATAAGGATGCTTCTGTCAGTCTTTAAATCTTCTGATTCAGTTCAGACTTACAGAAGAGTTTTTGGAAGGAGAGTTTCTCTGTCTAGCATATTTTGAAGGGATTAGTTTAAAAAAAAAGAAAAAAAAAACCAACAAAAAACAAACCAGCAATAACATTTCAAAGCATTTCATGACAGAGGGAAAAAGAAGATAAGTATTTTATATTAGACTGAGGTCTGGAAAAGATATTTTCCCCCAAGTTCACAAATTCTGTTTGTAATTGCTATTGAAAGATGAAATATATGTGCAATCACACCACTTCTAAGAGCATAAATTTTCTTTTTATGGCTTCAGCAACACAATTCACTTTGTGTTGCTTCTTTCCCATAACTAATGCCCATTGAGCTAACTGTATTCAAACCTTGCTGTGTGAGTTCTAGTTTGCCTTTTAATTGTAATTCTTCCACCTGCTGATACTTTTTCTTTCACTTGTTTCTTGTAGAAAGTCTAGTGTGGCTTTAAGTAATCTCTCTTCTTTTTTGAGTTCTGCATATGGATATGAAATTCTCCTCAAATCCACTGAACTTTATGTTGAAGGAAATTTTCATGTCCTGCTGTTTTTTCCTCCCAAGCCCTGCTGCTCACTGGCAGACCCCAAGCTTTTCACTGCTTGTCTGGTAGTGCAAGACATTTGAGGCTCTGAAATTACAGGGAGCTCTGAGATGAGGCGCGTAACCTGAATCTCTCCTCAAGGATTTACTGTGTCATATTCAAGACTCTGGTCACATTTCTGTGAATATAGAGGGATTTTTTGTGTCTACAGCACAAATAAAATAATCCTCTCTTTAATCCTGGCAATACCAGCCCTTAAAATGGCTGGTAGAGGTAATTTTCACATTCACTGTGGTCTTTCCCATGTGCAGTTTTGTCCAGAAGGCTTTAGTTTTTGCAGGCTACAGTCTGGGTAATTCATGATGGCAGAGAAGCATGTTTTAGTGAACTGGTACAGAACTGGCAGGCAGAAATTGTAGAATTCTCTGTTTAGCTCCACCTTTCATTTTCCACATTTCTTTACTTAAGACTGATAAACTTCTTGCTTTCATTTCCCCCCAGGCTAAAGTGCAACTACTGCAATTTCAGTAGGTTCTTGAAGGATTTACCAAAGAAATTTAAAATCTTCCTAAGGTGCTAATAATGTTAGGCTGTATCTTGCAGAACAAGCTGCCAGCTCTGATAGATAACCAAAGTATAAAAGCTCAGGTTAAGAAAGTCACTGTAACTTATTTAATCTAAACAGGGAATCCATAATACTGTTTACCAAGGTTTTAAACCCCTTACTCAGGAGGTTTGAGGTACCAGGCTGAGTATACTGCTAGTTCAGTAAGTAATTGTGGTACCTGTTGATTTATTTGATGATAAATTCAAAGCAAAATTGCATTTTAATCTTTTTTTTTTTTTTTTTTTTGATGAACAATAGAAGATAACATACTCCTCTCTCTTGAACTGGTTTCCTTAGATGGGGAAACAATTGTCCAAATGAAATGGCAGCTTTGTGAGCAATTAAATATTCTTAATATTATAAGGACTTTTTAATAGGGTACGGGATGTCAGGACTAGGAGTAAAGGATGCAAACTGGGAGATTTAGGCTGGAGAGATGAAAGGAGTTCTTTACTGTGAGGGTGGTGAAACACTGGAAGAGGTTGCCCAGAGAGGTTGTGGATGCCCCCTCCCTGCAAGTGTTTAAGGCCAGGCTGTATGAGGCATTTAGCAACCTGTTCTAGTGGAATATGTCCCTTCCTCTGGCAGAGGGGTCAGAACTAGATGGTCTTTAAGGTCCCTTCCAACACAAACTATTCTATGATAATATGTATTACAGGAGCCAGATGAAATTGTCTTGTTTCCCTCCCTGCTGTAGATAATTTTATTATCAGTAGAGTTCATCATCACAGCAGTAGGGATCCATCTATCCACACTGAGTTCTCTGTTACTCTGGATTGGAATGACTGGATTCTCTTTCTCATTGGTACAAGGAAATAAATCCTCTGGGGCACAGTTCATCTCTTTTTCAGGCAGATGTCAAAAAAACACATCAGAAGAATAGTTAGGTTTTAGATATCTACAGTGTGGGAATCTACTGTTAAGTGAGATGGTTTCCCACCTGGTATGTTTATGTCTTGGCATTTCTGCATTGGTATAATTTCCCAGCTGGTAGGTGTCAAACACTGGAGTAATTTAGATTTTTTTCGTTTAAACTTCATTGAAAGCGCTGCTGAGTCAGACTTAAGTGAAATGAATGTTTTCATTTCTTGTTTCAGTCTTTGAAATAGCATATCTTATGTTACTGCATTTTGTCCCTTTGAATTACAGAGGCTGTAAGGAAACTTGGAACAGAATGTATTAAGGGATTGGGCTCCCTTACATGAAATAAACACCAACCACTTGAAATTGCCTCAGCTATTGGAAAAATATGTTTTAATTTGAAGCTCTGTTATTGAAATGGCAGTTCCATCACCATTAGCCCCCCTAAAAGTATTGCTTACAAGCTAATATTAAAAAATAAGAACATCAGATCAATATCTTTTTCTAGCTTTTGTACCAAGTGAATATTCACAACATGGCCATGTTTTGAAACACAACATCCTGAAACATGTAAAATTAAAAAACTGACCTCAAGAGGGTTAATTAGAGCCATATCCTGAGTAAGCAGGCAGGGCTAGCTGCAAATTTTTACAGCTTCTTATAACCTGAGTTTCTTGGAACTGAAAGTTCCATTTGTATTAATGAGGGAGATCATTCTTTTCGCTGTACATTGAGATGATAAAAGGTATCTTCATTGACTAATCTATAGGTAGGAACATAATGATTTCAAGGGCCCTCAAAATAGCAATCTGGCTTTACCTGTTACAGCTAAACTCTGTGCCATGATACCCAGCTTTCTGTGTTTGATACCTGCTTTGCAAATCTACTTTTTTGATGCCTCACCAAGCCCATGCTCCTCTCCCAGGAGTTGGGATGACCACATTCTCAGATTGAGTCTCTCTGGAGGCAGTCCTGAAGGGCAATGGAGTCCAGGGAAGCTGGATGTTTTTCAAGAAAAAAGTCTTAATGGCTGTCCCCACTTGCCAAAAAATAACCTGTTGGGTAAAAGGATCAACCTGGAGGTGTTTAAATCATGGCTAAATGTTGTGTGATGGTTATTGTCAGTTAGATTGAACTTGATGATCTGTAAGGTCCCTTCCAACCTAGGCAATTCCATGATTCCCTGATTGGAGCTCTGTCTTTTGGTTAACCTCACCGTTAGTGTATTTTCCCAGGTCAATATTTCAAAGCAGTGTTAGTAAGATAAGATGTCAGGTTCTAATAAAAGATCACATTGATAACTAAATTTAACACAGAATCACTCCAACTGGCCGAATTATGGAACAACTTGATTTTCAAAAATTAATTAGACATTGAATCCTCCAAGTCATTTGAAGTGAGATGAGCAGACCTTTCCTCCTAGAAGAGGTTGTAGCCCATAGATAAATGAAATGCTAGCTGCAAGCAAAATTAGCAAATGAGAGCTGGGCAAGATTTTAGTAGGGAAGATCAGGATAATTTCATGTCAGCCAAGTAGCCAACATTGGATTAAAGTATCAAAACACACTGACGTACTGAAATAGAACATTTCTGTAGTAATTCAATTGCATTTGGAAGCTCTCAAGTGATTTACAAGCTAAAGATACCTGTTGGGGTCAGTGGGCAAACAGAAGATGCAACACTCAAGAATATCTGGTTCTTCTTCTAATTGGTACTTCTCTCTCATGAGTTTCCAGAAGCTTTAGTTGATTTATACTTGTTAGATTGGGTTGCTTTTTTTCACTGAAAGATGCACAGTTAGCAGTAGATGGAGTCTTCTGTTCTTCATATGACATTAAGTATTCCTCGAGGGCTGTTCAAGTAGGTGTTTTCTGTTAAAGATTTGTCTCAGGAGTCTGTAATTCCTACAAGAAGAGCACATATCTTTATTTCAGAGTCATCACAGGCTATCACACTGGCTGATGCTCACATTCTGCTTCATTAACTGTTCCACATTTGTTTTCTTTTCTTGCCAACCAGTTTAAGCCAGATCCCCAGTGTAACTCCATTAAAGCCTGTATCACTTTTAGCCAGAAGAAAGATGGCCCCATGCCCTATTCCCTCTCTTTCTGTGATGTACAAATTATGTCTTGAATTTTTCTTCCAGAAGGTACCATAATACATCTGCATTCTTGCCCTTCTAGTAAAATAACAAACGCTACCATTATTTATTTATATTGCATTTGGAAAACTCATGGTGCTGAAAATGAAGCAACTAGACCTGGGAGTGTGGCCACAGTAGGAGATGTTTCTGATGGGCCATTATTCCCCAAATGACTTTGTCTGTTCCCACTAAATTTGAGCCTAAATTTGATAACAGACACACTAATTCATAAAGAAATGGTAAAAGGAGTCTAGAAGCTTTTAAATGTTGATAACTCTGATTAAAAGTGTAATCTAATTTACTTTAGCCTAATCTAATAGAGTGCTTCCAGTCCAATTTTCTTTTTGGGGAAAGCCAAAAGCTTCTGTCTGAAAGACAGTGTGATCAGTTGGGGGTTTCCTTCTGCTGAAAGATGCCAGACCATTTCAGGCAGTATAATGCTATGCAGTGAACCCATGTGTGTGACTCAGCAGTGGACAAACTCTAACATCATTTTGAAGCTATGTTCATTATCTAGATGCTGGTAATCGTGATGCTTTTAAGATTTCTTCTTCCTACATTACTTGTGTATGTGTTCCAAATGAATGCACACTGTCATCTTCACATTAATTTGGAGAAACTGGGAAGTGAAGCATGCAAGACATCCACTTTTCTTTATTAGATAATTATTTGCTTGTGAGCCCCAGCATTTAGCAGTTCAGCCAAATGATGTAAATGTGAATAATTCATTACAAGAGAACTTTCATAAAGGGTAAGAATGGAGGAGTCCAACCAAACTTCAAGGAGGAATTACTGAGACAATGCAATGAAAGGAGGAAAAAAGAATCTTTCTCCTGATACAGTGACAGTGGCACTTGGACATCAACTGTACTCAAGTGTTTCCAAGCCTTAGAAAAACCTGTCTATATATTATTATCAGTGTACCATCTTCCCTTCAGCCAACAAGTAGTCAAGGCTACACCAACACTAATGACCATGTCCTATACAGATTCTTCCAAATTTAAGGAGCCCATTATGACCAATAAATATCTCAAATGTTACTGACTACTCAGCTTGCATTAAAAGACCTGGTATGGTAGTCTTCCTTTAGAGGAAAAAAACAAGTCACAAGGATTTATGGGCCATTTAAAAAGCTATAGGGCATGAAATTGATACTATGGGGAATTCCCTCATTAGTCCTGCACATAAGTAAAAAGGCTGTTTAATCTGAGTTCTTGTGATGTGGCATGTAGCTGATTTATACCAGTCATACACATGGAATAATGCATAAGGAACAAATATTCTTTTTAATTATGTTTTTCAATGTCTTCACTTTTTTATATGCATATGGATTGTGTACGGAAGAACAAGGGACAATTGTGTAAGTACTCAAAGTGGTGAAAAAGAGCCAGGGCACAGAACATGAAGCTTTTGGTTATTTTTATTTTTTCTCTCCTGCACACCTGGCATATTCAAGTTGTCTACACTCTGTTCTGATTTGGAGTGGATGAAAATTTGGAGTTAGGATTGCTGACAGCAACTCTGTCCCAGAAAGTATCATGAAATCATTTGGAAAGATGATCTCATCTGAATTATAAATGCAAATCTTGTCATTATGTCACACGAACACCTTTTCTCTGAGCAGATTTTAAAGTTCGACTATGGTAAAATCAAACTAAACTAATTTTCAGTTTCAGTGTCTGCCTGAGTAACAGTATGGCAAACCCTGCATGGGAGGAAGGATGGGTCAGAAAGGAGCAGAGATGCTCCTTCACTGTCAGTCCCTCTTAATTGCTCCACCACCTTCTTGTAGCAGAGAAGACCTCTTCATATTGTCAATTGAAATGTCAGTTTGCTGGTTAAAATCATAGAAATATGTTCTGTAGAAGGACAGTGAGAGGGATAAACTGTTCTGAAATACAATTTCTGTTGCCTTAACATTGCAGCATGTTTATTTAAATGGAAATGGTTTTTTTCTCCTCATTACTGAGGTTGTAGTTCCACTGTCTCTCTTTTTCACCAAGGGTGTTGTTTAAAACTGGAGTAGTGTCTGGTATTATTTGGCATTCCCTCCTATTTGAGATCCACTGCTTATCTTCTTGCATTTTCCATGTTCACTGGGGACACTGAAGTCTAGAAGGGAGAAGAGAAGGCTCACGGGGGGACCTGATAATAACTTCTCAATACATGGAGGGGGCCTACAGAGAGGAAGGACTTTTTAATAGGATACGTGATAGCAGGGCTAGGAATAATGGATGCAAATTCAAAGAGGAGAGATTCAGGCTGGATATAAGAAAAAAAATTCTTTGCTGTGAGGGTGGTGAGACACTGGAACAGGTTTTCTAGATGCCTGGAGGTGTTTAAGTCCAGGCTGGATGAGGCACTGAGCAACCTGGTGTGGTGGGAGGTGTCCCTGCTCATGGCAGGGTTGTTGGAACTAGATGATCTTTAAGGTCCCTCCCAGCCCAAACTATTCTATGATTCTATAGCAGTTATATACTTTTGGAAAAAAACTAAATGAAGTTAATTCATCAAGAATTATGGTATCTTCTCCCTTTCTCATTCATCTCTGAACCACTATAACACCATTTTTTGCTCTAGCTACTATTCTTGTCTCACATTTGGGCCGTGCCTCCAGGTATGTCTCTAGATAGATCAAGAAAGTTGATTCTGGAAATATAATATATATTCCCTGAAAGAAAGTAAAACCCAGTTTCCAATTCCATTGTAACTTCATGTTTGAATTATTCAACGTAACTGATAGACATGGTTTCTTTTTATTAGAACTCCATGTTTTATCTTTCTTCTAATATAAAGTAACATGTACATCAGGAACCCTGAATAATTCAGTGTTACTTGCCCACTCAGGGCGCTTACTCTTTTTCAAGGCAGTTCTTGCCTAGGTGTTCCAGAAATGATACAATTCTCTTAAGAACAGTTGTTCCTATTGTGAAAGTGGATTTTTAGCTACCGTGCAGTTACAGAGTTTGCTGTTGTATTGCCTGAGGCAGCACCAGCTCCTTCTCAGTGGGAAAAGGACAAACCAATATTTAAGCTAGTTCAGGCATTTACTCAGGTATCCACAAGGAACTGTTCAAACTTTAACTTCATAAAGGATCTTTTTTTCAGAATGATTTTAGCTAAGTATTGGCAAGAGATAGAGCATTTCTCCTCTGTCAGATGATATCTTCGTGAATGCATAAATTTTGAGAAACAAAGCATTTAATTAAATTCTGAATCCATTTAAAGCCTTTAAATAGTTTTGTGTATTAAAAATTATTATCAATCACTTATCAAAAGACATATCAAGATGGCCTGGAATGCATTAATGAAACTAAAATTTAGCCTGGTGCGCATTTGCCAGAGAACATAAATAGCCAACTGCAAAGTATGCTGATTTAGCAGCTACTCTGCAAAGGGGTTCTTTTGTTGTTCAAAATTAATTTTGAGGCCTCAAAACCAAGAGAGGAACAGCAGTTGTCTCTGTCAAGCTAAAGCTAGAAGGAGGAATTATTCTTGCTGCATTCATATTTACCATGTTTTAGAAGCCAGGACAGGTTTTTGTCCTTTCTTTTGTTGTTGAAAGTGAATCTTGAGATCTCAAAACCAAGAGAGGAACAGCACTTGCTTCTGTTAAGCTAAAAGAAGTAACACTTTTTGCTATATTTATATTTACTATACTTCAGAAGCAACTAGGACAGGGTTTTGTCCTTTCATTCATTTCCTATTTAAACCTCTTGCGGATATCAATTATATGACTAATCGATTATCCATGGAGGATCTTCATCTTATCCTGCTTAGCTAATTCCTCTCTAAAGCAATGAAAATTACATTATACTACAATCTATTAGGCTCACCAGCCCCCAGTCAACTTACTTTTTTAAGTACAGATTTTTCAATTATGTACTAGCCATGGGTAGTAGAAGCAGCACTTCTTCTGCAGGACCATGGTCACTTTGTCTCAACTCATGGCAAAATTATCTACAACCTTAAAAATCTAGTGGTTTCTTTTGCCAATAAATTCTATATCCATAATTTTTTACTAAATCTCTGAATTTTTCATCTCATGCCTAATCCAGAGGTGTTCTGCAGAATGCTGCCAGTCTTACAGCTTCCCACTGCAGTATCAGATTGACAGGGATTTTTCGTAAGGAAGTCAGCCTTTGCAAAGTCTTTTATTTTTGTGTTTGTTTTACTCGATGCACACTAAAAACTAATGCAATATGGAAACAAATCTTCCTTTGTTGATGTAGAATGTAAAGTGTTTTGCCCATGTTTCCATGGAGACAATCAGGCTGCCATAAATGAACTTGAAATGGCTCTTAGTTCTGCAGAATTGAGCTGTTTTGAAATCATTACATTACACATCATTCACGAGGGCCCTTTGCTTGTGATTTGTGATGTTTTCCAAGAGTCCTAGGGGATTTTCTAGGCAGGTGAGTATTACTCTCTCCATTTTAAATACTGAAAAAGGCATAGAACTATGAACTTGCTTATCCAAAGTCACAAAGGTGACAATCCCAGAACAAGAAGACAACATAAGGGTGTCTTTCCTTCTTGCTCCATTGACTAGGACAGACTTAAGATGCAAAGAACAAGTATAAAGTTGGTATTTCTTCCCTGTCATATCGTTTAAAAGAGTGTTATCTACATTGTACCTTATTAATTAAGCATAAACCAAGCTCTTATATTCTGTACTCAATAGCTTGAGTCAAATTCTGCTTCATTTAGCCTAAGAAATAAGGAACAAAGAAACAAAATAGAGGGTTTTTTTTTTCCAGGGCTGAAAGTCTTATCTAGTTAAACATTTCAATATGAATATGTAGAGACATGCAGGGTGCCTGGCTGGGAATTGCTGTAGCTGTAACAGCATTGACACTCTGTCTGTCGACAAATCAAGCAAACCCCTCAGCCTTTCAAAGCATCCCCACCCCAAATTTTCACTGTTTGCCTAGCTCTCAGTAAGGCTCAGTGAGAAAAGAATTGGAATTGTGCATACTCAAACATTCATAAAAAAAAATAAAGCAGTTTGTTCCTGATTTTTAACTGTTTGCTGATGGAATCTGTAACAACAGTGATGCACTTTTGCTTCTGTGTTGTCTCTAAATATAAACATGTTATTCATGTTTTCAAATCATGTTTAAGGATACAATGATTTGGATTACCCAACCCCATTGCCATGGGACACCTTCCATTTCACAAGATGTTATCAGCTCACCAGTCCTACCAGTGTGAAGATTCAAGTGATTTCTCTCTCTTTTCCTCATGCTAATTTGGTAGGAAATTTGGTTTAAAGTCTGAGGGAGTTTTGTCTGGGCTTGGGGCACTTGAGGGCAAAAGATGCAACCAATAATAGTTTTGCAGCAAGAGTCATAACTGTGATGGCAGAGCACTGAAATTCTGGTGGGATGGAGATCATCTGGAACAAGCAGCAGGATGCCTGGGGTCAGAGATGCTGCATTGTCACAGGGTACCTTTTGAAAAGCAAAGAGAGAGTTGATGCTGACCGAAGGAAACAGCTGAGTTTTTACCTTTGCTGAGCATCTGTGAAGGCACAAACTGCAGAACTTGTCCTCCCTACAAGGCAAGAGCAGAGGTTTCTTCATTTCCTCATATTCCACCAACTAAAGATTAGAGTGATCTTTTGAAGCACTCAGGAAGCTTAAAGCTGGGTCACCCCAGGGGATTTTGGGACTCTAAAACAGCAACTGTAGAGCTGCTGTCATTAAACATATGCTAAATTCCTTTGAGTCCTGGAGAATGGGGTTATTTTTGTATCCTCGCCGCTTCCTGCAATTAATAATTGAGCAAAACATCTGACCAATGTCCTTCTGTCTCTGGGATTTTTAGATCTGTTTTGCCTTCAGCTTACCAGGATATGCAGTAACACACCCTCAGGTATGGCACAAATTATCATGCAGTGGAAGTGCTTGGAATTTAGAGAGGACATGATGGCACTGGTGCCAGATCCCACGGCATCAAACTGCTGCAAATGCCCTGTGCCAGCATCTTGTGTCAAACTTTACCCTGCAAGCAAGAGAATTTGCCCAGAGAGCACCCAGTGCTGGCTGGAAACCAAAGTGCTGTGCCTGAGAGCTTCTTTTTTTCCAGTCTAGGAAAGTATTTGAGATACATTTGTAGCATACTGAGGTATAAATTATAATGGCTCATTGTCAGAAATCAAAGCTGGATGTTCTCTTTTATGGCTCTTCAGAAAATCACCTCTATTCTTTCACATGTTTCTTTACTAGTTGGTGGCCAAATACCTGCATTTGTAGTTGTGACTGATTATCACATTCACCAATGGAAACACATTTCCCAATTTACAGTCCTGTTTTCTCTTTCTTTTCTTCACTTACATTCACTGCATTGAATTTCTTGCACATTTGTCAGGGAGATTCCTTTCTATACTCAGATTCTTGTCCTTTGCTTCAGAAAGGAAATCTGTAGAGTCCTTTGAAGCATCTTTTGCCTCAGATGGCCCTCAGCAATGTCAAACGCCATTATATGTCAGTTATAAGAAATTATTTTTGAAAGTGCCTGTAAAAATTAAAATAGATGTTTCTGTGCACTATACCATCCTCTTCAGCCCTTCAAATGTTAGGAAGCTCTGAAACAAAACTATATAGAAGAGCTCTGCAGTGATGGAATAAATGCTGACAGTTTGAGATGTTACTGTTTAACTGCCTTGAGAAATACCATTTACTGAAAATAATTCACATACATGTTAGAAACACTCAGGCCTATGGTAATTAATTTTCAGCTGAATTGATTTCTGTATAGAAATTGCTGGGAGTAATTACGCAGAGAGAGGAAGCATGTGAGAGAGAAAGAGCATCTTAAATATCTGAGCTTGTTAATCGAAGACTTGTTCTCCCCTAGACTTGGGGGAGGGCTAACACCAATTTTCTCCCTAATGAAGCAGAATGATTTATGCCAAGATTTTCAGAAGCAGAATAAAAAACATTGGTAATTATTTGCAATTGATATGGGGTGGGGGGATGTTATCTGTTATTAAATAACAGTTTTTAAAAACAGAATTATTTAAAAACACCAGCTCTGAGAAGGAATGTTGCACCAAGCTCCAATCAACAACATAGACTTAACTGCTTATCAACTCCAAATATAAGCAGGGGGATGAGTATAGGCAGAAAACTTTTGATAATACAGAAAAGCTCTGTCAAAGTCTGTCACCAACTTGTCTTGTTCTCCCAAGGGCAATGGGTAAGTTCCAGTGCTCTTGGATTAAGCTCCACTGATAGTCTCATAGATTGGTTGAAGTTTACCCCTGGTGCACTGAAAATTATTGTGATTTCACAGAAAAGCAGAGCAGTGTTCACCTGAGTGTTCTACAACTCAATAAGTGGAGTAGAAGCTCTAATTCAGAGAGGCAAGTCTGTGGTTTACTTAGGAAATGTGAAAACTGTAGCTGATTTTAGCCACCTTGATTTAGCCACAGTGTGTTGAAAGCACAGAATCTCAGAATGGTTTAACTTAGAAGGGTCCTTAAAGATCATCTAGTTCCAGTTCCCCTGCCAGGTGCTTTTCTAGAAAAAATCAGCAGCAAAGTTTGTAGAGATTTCTATTGATACTTGTTTAAGCTGGCCACAGGGCTTCTGACATGCTTGCTGTATGATGGCTTTCATGGAGGTATATAGTAGGATTCCTCCAGGTCACTACTTGTCTGCTTTGATCACTCTTCCTCTTGTGGCAACAAGAAGTTGATTTGAAACATTGCACTGAGATCTGACATGAACTTCATGCAGAGTGAGGAGGAAACCAGGGGAGGAGTCAACCTTCTGCCCAGACCAGCTCTTGATCTCAGCTGTCTCACTCCTCTGCTTTAAAGGCAGGCTTGTACAGCCAGGAGCAGTGCTCTCCTACTGAGGCTTGCTCTTGGACTGTTGCTGAAATCAAGTAACTCCACACCTGTGTCAGTCAATTGAAAAGTTTTGGTTTTTATCAAGGTTTTTTTGTCTTAAAATATGCACCAGGATCTGCGTATCAAAGAGAGCAGGTCCATTTTCTATCACACCTTTCTCCTCACATAGTTAGAGCAGTTCCAAGGGGATTGCATAAAAGCAAAAGCTCTTGACATTTCATTATGCAGGAGTATTTTTGTCACTGAGTGATCATAGTACTTACTGTCAGGCAATTTTGAAAACAAAAAACCCAATATTTACATAATGCCATTTTCTTTTGATTGTGTAGTTTGTTTCAGCTCCACTAAACAGCTACGAGGTTGAAATTATTCTCTTCCCCCAGACAAATGGTCATAAAAACAAAATCAAGCTCATAAATCTTGCTGTGAACTAGTTGTAGGATTACATGTCCTTTGCTGCAAGACATTTAAAGTATTTATTTGTTTTCACTCCTTTAAAGTAAAATGTGTGAAAAAACAAATGTACTGGGTTGTGATTAACACAATGACCCAGAGCTTCAGCATATAGAGCTACAGACTTATAGAGCAACTTCTCCCTCTACTGCCATTGTCTGAACCAAGAAGTTTCCTCCAAGTCGTAAGTCTGTTTTTATAGTGGTAATAAATAAAACCACAAAATGTAATAGAAAAGTATCTCCTACAATGTTGTTAGGTCTTTGTCCAACAGTGATTTATATTGCAAACTCACAGCCTCTAGTGAACAAAGCAGGGAAAGAAAAGTCTGTTTGATTTGCAAGTGAACATTGTCAGCTTGGCTTTGTGGAGCTGGGAGGGAAAGGGATTTGGGATGCAATTGTTCTTTGGAAATATTTTAGTATTGGAAAGTAATGCTGACATGCTGTTAGGGGGCTGTTAATGGTCTGATGCAGTCCCTGGTGTTCCTTGTTTGCCAGTTATTCTGTGATGTAACCACTGGAGATTTATGGTTTTAATAGAGAAGCTCAGTTGCTATGCATGATAAATGCTTGACTTTCAAAAAAAAAAAAAGTTCTTAATGACAGGAGTTCTGATCCTGTCATTTGGTGCAAATGGGGCTGGCAGAGGGTTTGGGTCACTAGATCTAGACAAAAACTTCTCCCCTCTCTGTTGGAATCTGCTGACCTAGAGACCAAGAGTCAACAATTTCTTTACAATAATTTTGTGGCCAACAAAGTAGAAACTTCAGTCCATCCAAAGATTTCTTCCCTTTTGCTGTGCCAGGCAGGTAGAGACATCAGAGCTCAGGGCAGCAGGACAGCTGGTCAGCAGCACAAGCATCTAGGTGTTAAACTGTTGAGCCCAGGTAAAAAGGCAGAAATCCTTCATTTTCCCAGGATGAAAAAACTCCTATGAATGTTTGTACTGGGAGATATGGGGTACTATGTTTCCCTGCATTTCAGACAGTGATCTTCTGGGGTGGCAAGATGACAGAGCACTGGGACAGGCTGCCCAGAGAGGTCATGGAGTCTCCTTCTCTGGAGAAATTCAAAACCCACCCAGATGCCTTCCCATGTGTCCTGATCTGGGTGTTCCTGCTCCGGCAGGGGGATTGGACTAGATGATCTTTTGAGGTCCCTTCCAATCCATGACATTGTATGATTCTGTGATACTTCCCTTGGAGACCAAGTGTGAAGGGATGAAACAACATGGGAAAAGACGGGAAACCGAAACCTGGACCATAGGAAGACAGGCAGGGTGCTCATGTGAAACCTTTCATTCCAATATTGACTGGTCATGGATCC
This sequence comes from Turnix velox, assembly GCA_013400935.1. Taxonomy (NCBI): domain Eukaryota; kingdom Metazoa; phylum Chordata; class Aves; order Charadriiformes; family Turnicidae; genus Turnix; species Turnix velox. The sequence continues at coordinate 42,093 of VZTY01026226.1, forward strand.
CCTCCAAAAATTTTGTACCAGCCCTCAGCCACTGATCATATCAGTTCAGCTTTGGTCTCATTCTAAAGTGTAAGTGGAAAAATGCTCATATATTAAAGCCAAGCTTAAAGTATTTTTGTCATTACTGTGCAGACACACCTGAGTAACTGTGTGCAAACTCTTTGGCATAGAGAAGGAATAGCTGTAATTTTCCTTTCAAGCTGATAAAAGAACATCTTTATAATTAAAACCTCCTTTTTTTTCTCACTTCTCTTTCCACTTTCATTTATTTATTTGTATTTTTGGCTCTTCATTTTCAAAGCTTTCCTTCTTATTGCTTTAAGACAAAAAGAACTGTGATGACAAATATGGTTGTTATGTTTCATCTTATTCCCAAGGGTCTTTTCTTCTGCTGCTGATGAGCATCTGCTCCTAGTCATGTAGAAATCTGATTAACAAAGCATGATCTTTGATTAGCATATTTCAGAAATTGTTTCTTCGTATGAGCTATCCTTAGGGCTTGTGTTGCTTAGCAGTAGAACAACCTCCTAAACTTATTTAACATGTCTGGGTACTATTCAGTTATATAAATCCCTATTTTGACCTTTTATGTTCATATGGATTGTGCATTCTTCCTAAATAGAAAAAAAATGTTGAGAAATTGTAGTCCACATCCTGGGCTTTTTTACTCTCTTCTGGCAAAGCCTACGGATGGTTTTGTTTGTATTTAATAATTTTATTTCCTCTCTTACAAACCTTATTTAAGGCCTGAATTTTACTATGAAAAAATTCTAAGTACTTAAATTCTGAATGATGTCACACAGATCATGTAGGCCTAAATCTTCTCTTATGCCAAATTATGATGGATTTTAAAAGCTAAGCCCACAGCCCCACTTACACAGGCTCTGGCTGACAAAACACTCCAAGCATCAATCCAGAAGGTGATCTCCAGCAACCCAGTGGTGGTGGCAGACATTAGCTCTGGGCTCCTGGCCAATTTGCACAAGGGTTTCTGTTGATGCTTCAATTTGCATCAAGGATGTGTCACCAGTAAAAGCAGGCAGTGTGCTTGTGCTCCAGTAAAGGAGTAAGGCCAGGTGCCACCAGCAGAAGTTGTGGTCATGAAATGGTATGGATATGATCTTTGAATTCTCTCAGCCCACTGAAATTTTACTCTGGTGACCCCCCATGCTCCTTGGCTTTGTAGAAGGTATCTCTCTGTGGTTTGCAGTATAAGAATATCTAAGTAGAGGGATAGGTAAGGAAATGGTGGCTTGCCATTTCAATCTTGGTCTGCCTCAGTCTTTAATTAGTCTCTAGTGAGAGTGAAATAAGAGGATAAAGAATGTCTATCATACTCTCTGTGTTCTGGGAATGTGAAGAGCAGAGGACAGGCTACTCCCCATCTCCCTCTTGGTCTGATTTAGAAAAGACACCAAAACCCTCCCTGCAGAGCCTTTCAAGCAAGTGGCACAGACTCCGGTTCCCTCAATCACTACCTATTTCTTTTCCTAATGGCATCTCACTGAATTGTTGGTGCCTTGTTGTTTATGATGGAGGAAACAGATGTTCTTTTCTCCTTCCTTGCTCACTTTACCTTTTCTATCAGTTTTAATGACTTAAAGAGACAAAGCTTTTAATGGGTCTATTCTATTTTTTACCATATCCCATGTCTTGCACCAAAGGCATTCCACTAAATACATACGCACTAGTGAAGATCAGTTGCCCATCACAAATGTGTAATGGGTGTTAATGAGGTACCAGCTTGTAGCTACAGCTGTGTAAACTGACATAGAACAGCTGCAGCCCTTCAGCAATGCAGGAAAATAGGAGAATCCTATTCTTCTTGGAGGTGCATTTCTTGTCACATGAGGCAATTCAGTACATAGCTAACTGAAATCTCTTGTACTTCAAATAGTCTCCTTTAAAAGTTCCTCTGATCATTCAAAACAAGTAAGAAATTCCAGAATGCAAGTCTGCAATACAGTCCCCAAAATTAAATTGTCTATTTCCATTGGCTGGGGGTGGAGGGAAGAAGTATGATGGAATTTTTTGAATGTACTGAAGAACAGGAAGTCAAATCCATGGTAAAATATTGCCCACAAAAAAGCTCATCTACAAATCAAAGAATCACAGAATATCAGGAATTGGAAAGGACCTCAAAAGACCATATAGTCAAATCCCCCTGCCGGAGCTGGAAGACCTAGATCAGGTCACAAAAAACCACTTCTTAAAGGTGCACTTTTACTCTATGGCTGTGACTTCCCTTCTGAAGTGTTCACATAACCATTTTGGGGAATATTTGTAATTCATCCTGGCAGATTCATCTTATTGCTGATCTTTGGAAGCATTTTTGGTAAGAGAATGAATTTAGATAGACAGACTTTCAAATGGGACTTGATTGCAGAAGAATATTTGTAACAGATTTTCCCAAGTGGAATCAATGCTCTAACTGGCGTGGTATCCTGTGTAGTGTTGTTCCTTTTATTTCAAAGATTACAAAATCACCACTCATTTAAGGAAGCGGTCTATGGAAATTTGGCAGGGGTGGGCAGTTTTGCACACTTGCAGGGCAAAAAATACTCTCTGCCTCTGTGGAGCTTCTGTGGGGACCAGGAGGCTCCTCCAGCACCTGGTCAGGTGCCCAGTATACCAGCATCATTTTTCCTATGGGAAGAAGCATCTCCTGCCTCCACAGCAATCAGACCCTCTCTCTCACTTTGAGTGCTTCAGGGCATGATCCCAAAACTAATCCTAATTTCATCGCATCAGGCTTCTGATGTGTGATTTGGGGAGAGGAGAGAGACATATGCAGTTCTAATAAAACCTAGAGTAATGTGCCATGTATTAATGATGTGGGATTGTTCATTCCAACCGTTGATAGATTAATATCAACAGACAAAAAACTTTATGTGCTTTTCTCAGTCTGTTATTTAATCTGTTTTTTACAGCCCTTGATCCATCCAAAGATCCATGTCTGAAGGTGAAGTGCAGCCCACACAAAGTGTGTGTCTCTCATGACTATGAAACTGCCATTTGTGTGAGCCGCAGGCAGCTGGTGCACAGGTAAGGAAACTTCTTGTAAGAGACTTTTGTTGTCAGTACATTTGACCTTCAGCTTTCAATATGGGATGAACCCTAAAAGGATGTTAGGAGTGTGACTATATGTAGTGCTTGTATTCTAATAACATTTTTGGCACGTTGTACCTTTTGTTTTCTAGTTAGGATGGATGTAAAGCTTTTGCATTGTACAGTTGTTCTTATGATACACAAACCTAGATGATGAGCCAACTGCTTTTTATGCTATTCTCTGTATTTAGTGTCCCAAAGGTGGTCAAAATGATACAGAATAATGGTGTAGAGGAGGAGATGAATATCCCTTTTTGCCAGAAACCAGGTGGTGTTTCATGTGATCTCTCTGAGTTCTCCACTGCCTGTAGTTTTCTCAGCTAACCTTTGAGCAGCACTGGGACTATGATCTCCACAGAAAAGTACTGAAAACTTCCTTTGAAAATTCTCCAAACAATTTCCTGAAGTTTTGTAATGCTGAAAGAGCTACTGCTGATGTGTGACAGTGGTGCATGTATCCCCAAAGTGGTTTTATTCTCAAATTAGCTGGCTACCTTTGCTCAGAGGGTAGACATGTCAATGAGGGAAGTATCTAGGCCAAATTCTCTGGTGGTGGAGTCACCCCACTAAGTACTGTCATCTTTAGACCTATGACATTCTGCTCTTTTTTTCTGTGCCCAAACTGAATACTGCTGCATGCCTACCTCCAGTCCTATTTAAGGCTGCATGAATCAGGAGTAAATGCATTACAAGAGATGGAGGTGCACTTATTTTGCACCTCTACTCAGCTCTGGTGAGGCCCTACCTGGAGTATTGTGTCCTGTTCTGGAACTCTCAACTTAAGAAGGACATTGAGCTGTTGGAGCAGGTCCAGAGGAGGGCCATGAACATGATGAAAGGGCTGGAGCAACTGCCTTATGAAGACAGGCTGAAGGAGTTGGGGTTGTTTAGCCTGGAGAAGTGAAGTCTCAGGAGGGACCTCATAGTAGCTTCTCAATACCTGAAGGGGGCTACAGAAAGGCTGGGGTAGGACGTTTTAATACGGCATGTGATGGCAAGACCAGGAGTAACAGATGCAAATTGGAAGAGGGTAGATTCAAACTGGAGATAAGAAGGAAATTCTTTCCTGTGAGGGAGGTGAGGCACTGGAACAGTTGCCCAGAGAGGTTGTGGATGCCCCCTCCCTGCAGGTGTTTAAGGCACAGCCTGATCGAGTGGGAGGTGTCCCTGCCCATGGCAGGGGGGTTGGAACTAGGTCTTTAAGGTCCCTTCCAACCCAAACTATTCTAAGATTCTATTTAAAACCAATGAAAGCCTGAACACATTAGTGAGGGCACATCATTAGTGAGGACCATGCAATAAATACCAGCACCACTGTGGCTGATTTGTGCATCTGCAGCACTTTCAGGTGTGCTCAGAAGGATTTTCCATTTCATGCATCATTTTCAACTTGCTGCAGTGGCTTTACACAGAGCAAGTAGGCTCAGCAAAAAGTAATCAGGGGAGTAACGTCTTGCATTATTGCTGAGGTTTCCAGGCAGAGCTCTGCTGACCTGTGTCACCCAGTTACCTGGTTTGCTGGAGATCTGCAGCACACGAAAACTCTGTTTTTGCATGAGCAGAGTGGCTGACTTGGAGATCACCAGTGACAATGCAATGTCAATGCTGTTTCATTTCCTTTGTGCTGCAGGAATACAGTAACAGGGTATAAAACCTAAGTTAATTAAAACTTTTTATTTTACATTTACTTAACACCTGACTTGGTGATGTCTAACTCATCCTGGAAAACTTTTAGGCAGAGCAAGCTTCATGGCTTTGGAGTAAGACTCTCACATCTGGCAGCACAGTTGTTTCATATTGCACAGTGCAGGGGCTACTGTCCTGCCCATGATGGATCTGCTGGATGTGGAATCCCCAATCCAAATGTCAGGAAACATTGGCTGGGTGCTCATGGTGCTGGTGGATTTGGTTTTGGTTTACCTCAGGGTACCAAAGGAAGTCCCATGCTGAAAGGGCAGCTTGCTCCTTCTCATACAGCCTTCTCCTTCCCCTTTCCTCCTTTCCTCTTCAAGCCTTCCCAATCCTCCACAGTCACCTGGTGACCAGCCCTTGAAGGGTCTTGAAGATAAGGGAGAAGATGTCTGAGAGGTGTTTCAGAGAGATAATAGCATTTTGACAGCTCATGCTTGAAGGCGTTTGCAGTACAAATTGGACAGGGCGTTCAGCAAAAAGGCAAGACTGAGCAGTGATTGAAGAGTGTGTGAAAGATAAATTTGAAAGCACTTTCTTCTGTGCTTAATAGCCTTTGGACTAATGATAGAGCCTTACAAAATCTTTTGTGAGGATTAAAATCCCTTTCAATTTGGACATGATCTATGAAGAAGAGTCCTTACTAGGTCAGTTTTGTGTGAAATGCAGTAGTTAGTATCTCTTAAAGATTTCTCATGTTTGCAATCCTGCTTTAAAGCTTCATGCCATTTGTCTTTGCTGGTGTTGCTGGCACAGCTGGTGGGAAGGAGGGAGGGATGTCACTCTTGGGCTTTTTTGAAAAGAACAGACTAACAAAACAGAACTGATTAAAAAAATATGGGCGTATGAACATGTCCCAGGTTTGCAGCTCTTTTCAGTCCATTTAACTGGTGATCAGCAATTAGTTCATCACCTCAGTGTATGTCACTCACAGAAGTAATCAAGCAATGTCGCTGTTTCTCTGCTGAGACTTGGAAATCCAGTACTTTTGCAGCACTTTTGAGGCTACTGCTGCTGACAAAAGAGGCCACTGCTGAGTTCTTCACCATTTTTCTCTTAAGATTTGGACAAGTTCCCAGATAAAACATCTGTTCTTCTAAATTATGCATCAAAAGCTTTGTCTGACCATTGTGGCAATGTTGGCAGCTGCACTTATCCACAAGGAGCAGACAGAGTCCCTACTCTCCCTTTGCAAATCCTGGGGCTGACACACCATTCCTGGTGAGGGAGGACCCTGGTGAAAACAAGTCTGATAAAATATCCCCATGTGTGAAACTCAGCACTTTCCTACCACTGCTGTTCTGTGTGCTATTGATGTGCTTCAAGTTGCATCCAAAGGGGAACTCATGAAGGAAGAAAACTAATAATTGCAAGAATGTCAGTGACCCACTTGCCATCAAGAAGTGCTTGGGTGCTTTATAGACAAATCTTCAACCACAGCAAATGCACTTCTAGGGATTTTCTTACAAGCTGGACACATAAGCAAAGATTTTAAGCAGTGCTATTCCTCTATTTTCATATATTAGATCAGAAGTGCTTTTAAAATGCACTAAATATGGAGCCTACAAAGCTTAACTCTGTTGTTTTTCTCTATTTACTTACTCTTGCTTGTCTGTCTTTTCTCTTGCTGGGTGCTAATGAGGGTTGGCACAACACCAAGCCCTCCTTCCTGCAGGGGGTCAGACCTTCCCGAGCTCAAAACATGACTCCCATGTTTTCAATGGCCTGAGAGATGATAGGAGCTTGTTCCTCAGCTCATGATCTTTAATTCTGTGTGATTTATGGGGTAATGTTTATCAAAGCCTGAATATGTGAGAAATCTATATGAGGTGATGTAACAGAACCAGACCTGGAAGATGATTAATTATCTTTAGATCCACTAATAACATCAGTTTGTTCCTCAATTAGCCTTGCTGTGTTCCTGGGTTTTTGGTTTTTTTTCTTTTTTCCTGTTTTCTGGTTCATTTTCATGTTGATTCAGAAAAGAATTGTTGTTCATTTGTAAGTTAAGTACAATTCAGGGAAGAATGTGTATCCCAAAGGGAATTTTACAGAATGACACAATTCATTTCCCTCTTGGTATATCTATCAGTATTAATTTTATCTGTTATAAATGTATGTATTTCCTCAAAGGTTCTATCACGAGCAGCAAGTTGGAGTAACCCAGAGAATAGCAGGGCAAAAACCACGCTGTATTTATTTTTTTCATATTTCTTCATGTAGACTATGTTTTTATATGCATAATATTTTTTATTACTTCAGAATGTCTCCGAAGTGTCATTATTTCTTATTTTTCTGCAAATCCCTACTTTTCTTTCATAGTTTAAATGAAGAGGGAAGAGTCGTGCATGCCTAACACAGTGCATCCCTCCCCCAGTTTATTGAAATTTTGATGATTTTTCGTGATCCAGCAGATGCCAGGCAGGAAAAATAATGCAGAAAATTTGGAAAACAGGCTGTAAAAAGGCTGTTCTTTCAATTATTATTTAATCTTAGCTTAGAGGAAAAATGTGATTATATTCAATGGTGCTGCAGTAGAGCACAGTCTGTTCATCCATCGTGGGTGGGCAGCGTGCCAGGGAATGTGTTGTGGGACACTGTGGCCTTTCTGGAGTAAGAGATTTCCATAACTTTCATGGTGAGATGTGGGACTCCACTCAATAATTTAGGATAATGCAGCTCTATAATAAAACTATTATGAACATTGAATTGTTAATGTATGCACTAGATGCAGAAAACATAAAATAAAATATTTTTCACATCCCCAGAGTTTTTTTGAAGTTCTGGGATGAATTCCCAGCTATGATTTTAGTTTTGCTGCAGATTTGTTTTGGGGGGCTAAATAAGTGCTTTTGATGGTTAACATTTTCAGTATTAAGATAAGAAACCAGTTCAGAGTAAAAACAAAATATTTTGATCATATTTCTAGGAAAAAATAAATCCATTGATATTTTTCCCAAATAGTACCACAACAATATTAATGTTTTTCTCCATGATGTTTTGGTATTGCCAAATCTGATTTAATCTAATGGATCATGCCAAACATTTTATCCACTTCTAATGCTGAGCATTGATTTCTCTAATCTACTGGCAGTGATTTTTGCCTCAGAAGAGAAAGCATTGAAATTTTGATTAAAACACACACTCACAAAAACCCAACTGATTGCATTAGGTTTTTTTCAAAAAGATATATTGTACTGGGGAAATTGCCAAAATTCAGGCTTATTATTCTCAAGAGTACCTCTGACAGAATCTGGGAGAATTATTTTAATGCTCTGTGAATTACAACCCCAGACATGAACAGGAGGGACTGCATGGCATTATTTTGAGGATTTGTGAACTATTTTTCATCACTCTACAAAGACTATTATTCTTCCTAATATCACTCATGGTGTATTGCACAGTTTAGCTGTTTGTCCAGAAAAATAAGTGAGATACCCAGAATATTAAAGAGGCCTTTGAGGTCATGGCCAAGTACATCCATGATGTTATGTGCAAGTGATGTGTGCAAGTCTTGAGAGAAAACTATTTAATCTCTAAGATGCCTGACAGTAAAGACATATCTCTTTCACAGTGCTCTGGATTTTGTAGCAAACAAGTAATAGACATGTGAAAATCAGGAATGTTTGTTTTTCTTATGTGGGCTAAATTGTCTTTTCATAAGATGGAGAGCACATGGTATGATTTCCCGTCATTCTAGAAGTGCTCAAGAAGTGAATATTAAGAGAGAACAACATAAGACTCTGGCATGATCCTTTTTCCCTTGTTACAGTTATATTTTTAATTTTTATTTAGGAAATTACAATCTATACATGAACTCCCAAAGGTCAATAGCTTTTCCTTCAGGACAGTCTCCATCTTTAACAGCCACGGATTCAGTCCAGTGATGCTTAAATATTGGAAAGGCACTCAGTAATTGTAAAAGCAGTTATTACTCTACTGAACAGGATCATCTGTAGACTGTAGGTCTTGTTCTCCAAGTCATCCATTTCTCAGTTCAAACTCTGCCAAAGGTAAATTGCTTTCAACTAAAGACACCGTAGGGAGAGTGTGTGGAGCTTTCATCAGTCAAGATGATACAAGCTAGTTCTGTTCTGCATCAGGAGAGTGACCTACTTGCTACCAGCAGTTTCTGCACAAAAATCTTCCAGTTTATTTTCCAAAAGAAGCTGGCTGTGGTATCTACCCTCAACAGATGTACCTTTTAGGCTGTTTTCTGGCTTTTCTGATCTTTGAAGATGCTGCTGACTTCAATGTATTTAAAAAATCACAGGTGAAAGACCCATGAAGGGAAGACAGAAACATCTCATAGATCTGCTTCCCTTTACTGTATGACCATCATCTTTAAAGCTGAATTGAAATATGGTTCCTGACTCAAAGTAAAAAGTGACCAAATTTTGCCCAGTGCATTTTGGCATTTACATGCATTTTCGAGCTTTCACAGAAAAATGTAGACATGCTGAAGTATGGTCAGGCAGAGTACAGGTATCTCCTGTGGAAATCACACAGGATTGTCACCAACAGGCTTCTTGTGAAGCTTTCTGCATCATGTGGCAAATTAGCCATTCTGCACTCCTCTCCCCAGAACTGGTAACTGCTCGTCATGCTTCATCAGCTTCAGAGCTCATTAGAGTAGTGCAAGGTGACTGTCTCCTATTGGACACGAGCAATTTTTGAAATATATGATAGCTCACAGCTCTTATTATAATGGATTTTAGATTGTGTTGTCCTCAGCTCTGTCTGCTCTAGCAAGAGCAGTAGACGGACTTGTTCTTGCTATGGACAGGGGATTTGCTGTATTTTATTCACAGTCACCAAGCTCCCAGCTGCTGGGGTCAAGGTCTTACTGCTAAGGTCATTGTCTTTTACTCTGCAGCTCCTGTCCTACTGTGGTCTACTGAGGATGCTGCAAGCACAGAAGGAAATACAATGGTTATTGAGACCTTCTCCTGCTGCAGAACCGCTTTTAGAGCAGTATCAGAGCATTCACTAAAAAAATCCCACCTCAGTTCCTCCTAATACCTGCACTATCACCAGAAGGTTATTATATTTCATATAATAATAAAATAACCTATTATCTTCTGCCCTTTAATTAACATTTATAAATAGTTAGTGCAATTAAAAGTAATACTATTGGATCAGTTGAACTAATACATTGCAATATTCCTGCTGTCAGTATTTTTTAGTTGTATGCTTTTAGCAGAATATAAAAATGGACCAGAAGTGACTTCTGGGATCATTAAATCCAATCCCCCCACAATAACATCATATCCACTTTTTCATCAGCCTACCAAGTTTTGTTTTAAAGTCATTAAGGTTTATTATCTCTCTTCTCTGTTTGGAAGAATCCTTAGCTCCTATTTCTCTGGTCAAAGCCCAAGTTAAAAGTTCAGTCACCTCCTCCATGGTATTTGTCTATTCCTGCCTTGGCTCATGAGCTGTTTGCAACATAAGGAACGTTGGCTTTTTAGTTGTTTGGAAAGCTCCTCTTGCTCACTCTGAAGTGAGCAAGAAATGAAAACAGTAATTGGTGTAAATGTCATCTGCTTGGCAAATGTCAAGAGATTTGCTAACAAATGAATAATGAACAGCTGAATAGAGTTGGATGGGACTTGCTGCCTTTGTATCCTTGTCCTGTAAGAAGACATCAGGCTCTGCATGTAGAGTAGCTTGGTGGTTCTTGAGTTTACAGTGCTTGTTCAAACAAACTTTACATATCATCATGACTATTATAAAGTGTAAACAGGTATGTGGGACACAAGAGGAGAGTTCTGCAGGCTCCATCTACCTGCCAGCAGTACACTACCACCTTTGACCTTGTAGGCCAAGTGTGCGTGTCATTGCTCTGAGCTGCTGACTGACTTTGTCTGCATCTACATGAATCCTCACAGGACCTGGAATCTCTATTCTTTTTGAGTTCTCCATAGCTCAATAGATTAAGGATCCATTTCCCGATTCAAGCTCTTTGTATTTTCTATCTGCTAAAAATCTTAACCATAAAACTGCTGGAAACAAATTTGTAATGATAATTAATACCTATCTCTATTTTAGCTCTTTATTCTCATATTAAATCGTTGACTCATCCAGTCAGTCAGAAACTATTATGTAGTGTTTACAAATGACCTCCAATGCTCTGAAAATTATTCTGTACTTGTACAATAATCTGTTTACTGGAGATTCTAAATTTATTACTGGTTTTTGCTGTAGAAGCCCCGGGACATGAATGCATTCAGTGGAAAAATCTTTTTACTGCTAATAAAAGGCATGCTTTTGTGAGATTGGGAGTAATGTTTACAGCAAAGGAATTTTATTAAAGCTCTTCTTCAATTTCTAACATTCCATTACACTGGGAAAAGTATTAAATGGGCAGCATTTAAAAACCTGACTTTTGATAAATGACATTATATGTATTCCAATTGCAGTGAATATTACAAACAATATATTTTCTATGAAATTTGCAAATTAGGCCTGAAAAATATGGCATTTCCTTTGATGCTGGTCAGTTGGGTTTTTTTACAATTGTGCCTCTTCAATACAATGCAGATTCAATACTGATTACTTTTAAACCTTCCAAAGACTGATATTCATTGTAAAATAGTTAGGTATTTTACAATTACAGTTCAGAGATGCTCCAGTTATTGCTTCTAAAGCTATTTAATAGCAGTGAAAGGTTAAAATTCCAATTGGACCAGACTCTTAAGGCCTTTGACTTGCACAATTCACAGCTCTCTACTCTGCACATAAGGCTCAATTGGGTGGGAAAATTTGGCTCCTCTAAAGATGGAAGTGTTTTTCAGATCTTGTTCAAGACCCATCACTATTTTGGCTACAACGCTTCTCTAGGAAAAATGACAAAGCTGTAGCCAACACCACACTGAGGATTCATCAGCAAGTATCTTGGCTTTCATTTTTGAGTTAAAGGTTGAAAAACCTTATACTGTGAAGAGCTTTTACACATAGGTTTGACAGTTTGAAAGCACATTAGCAAGAAAGATATTGAAAAAGGTAGTCTTCAATGTTTCATCCCTTTTAGGGCTGTGCAGTTCATCTAGCAGCTCTCTTTTGAAAGAAATAGCATATGAAAACAATAGAAGGATCTTCTTGCATCAATCATTTCCTTATTTGATGCAAGTTGGGTTATCAAAATTAACTTTTAATCTATTAGCTCTTGCTTCTTTAATATTTCAATTTTTATCATTCCCTTTTCATTAATAAGCTTATGATTGCCTGCTTAGTGCTCTGCCAGAACTCATCAAGAGCTCAACCTACAGATTTTCAATTTAGTCATTTTATATCAGATTAATTCAACCAATGAACCACGAATGACATTATTTATGGACATGAGCCACCAAAGTACAGCCTGTTTAAAGCTCCCCTATGTAGGGAGTATTAATGATGATTAGAAATCAAGCCAAAATATTTAGTTTCCTAAATATGTCTCTTCAGGTATCACCATTCCAGTTATAAATTATCTATAGAAAGGCAATGCTGTGGCATTAAATTTTCAGGAAAAAAGAGTAATACCTCAATTCACTTGTGAAATTTATATTACTCTCATTTCTAATTTAAACCAGGCTTATATGATAATTTCATTACCATGGTCATCTTTAAAAGAAAAAAAAGGAGTAGGATAAAGCCTTGATATTACTATGTAACTCTCATTATTGTTCAGCCAATTTTTTGAGGAAGGAAATACCATGTTATTAATGTGAGTTTTAACTGCAGTTTGTAGCACTGATGTAAAACTTATGAGTGATTTCTCTAAGAATTAAAAGAGATGGTCATGTCTTTGAAGTTCAAAAGCTAAAAAAAGAAAATAAGGAAGTTCTGCTCTACGGTTTGAGCTCTTCTCATTCTTTCTCCCTTATGTGGTCTGTGAGAGTCAGGACCAAGTCTCTGTGTCAGTACTTAAAAAAGATCAGATTTTATTTCATAACTACCCTTCTTGTGGCTTCTAGAATTTAAGATGAGAAGCCTACATCTCTCAGAGTGGTGGGTTTGGTGGTCTGGAGGCTGTGAGCAGCAGTCTATGAGACCGTGTTGAAACCAAGCATTGGCTTTCCTCAACAAGAGTGTACCAATTCATCTCAACATGCCTGGAGAGCTGGAAGTCAACAGGATCATTTTATATTTTGAGAATCCATGTTCACATCTCTTATCTGTAAATTCAGTGCCATATATTTATCCTAAGCTACTTAAATGGCTGCAGTGTAGAAATGTCTGAAATGAAGAAATTAATAGCAAATATATCATGATGGATTTTTATATGTTCCTGGATTAGCTCTTAATTCTGTAGAGATATCTGTGTAGTCTTCACTCAGTCTGCATTTAACTCCCTAATGAGAATTTTTTTCACACTGGACCGTTTTGAGAAAGTAGAAACAGAAATTGCTTAAAATGAGAACAAGCTTTCAGCTTTGGGCTATTGAGTAGACACGACGTGGAGTTTCCTGACAAAATGGTTTTCCTGTCAATCCCACAAAACATTTCCTACAAATGTACAGAATAGCTCTTGACAAGAAAGTCTCTCATCTCAAAAATGTGAGGAGGATAGTAAAGAGACCTTGAATGTAGAATGTAAAAAAGAGTGGTTGAAGCCCTGTGGTTCAGGTAGAACAGACTTCTCTTTCCCTCAAAGTTTGTGGGTTTTATTCCTTTTTTTTAGTGTTAATTGAAGAAAGAACATGGTCTCATCAGCCTAGGTATGTGCCCTAGCCACTAGGCTGTCAAATTGCTATGTGCCCACATCTGACCCAATTAATTGTGCAAAAATTCACTAATTTATAGCATTCAGCTGGGACCCAAGCTCTCCTGAGTTGGTGCTGCTGTTGTTAATAGCAGGGTAAATAAAATGTACTCCCAAGACTTCCCAGAAATCAGTAAATTTGGACTGATGTAATTGCTGCTTCCTGTCTTGATGGTAAAACAAATTTATTTTATGCTAAGGGTGTGAAGAAAGTCTATAGCATACAATTACCCCCAAATCGCTTGAGCATTCAATTATTATTTGCATCAAGAGAAAATAAGACATTATTTTCTTTCATTATTACTTCAAGAAAGAGTACGGCTTTGCTCCTGAAAACGTATCAGGAGTCATTTTCTTTCTTCTTTATTGTATTTCTTGGAAAAGATCTCTTATTGCTGCTTTCATATTTATTTCTACAGTGATGGAAATATGTAACTGATTTGATTCTGATTTGTGAAAGATGAAAAACCCTATCTGGGTCTTGACTGTTTTTGACAAATGCCAACAATTAAGAAAATTCCCAGTCTTCTTTTCATTTTCTGGGACAGCTTCTTTGATAAGTGGAAATTGCAAAAACTTTCCCAATAGCCCTCAACTGGCCTTTTTTCTTTAAATTCTTTTTACATATTGAAAAATGGGGTATTTCTATTGTTGTTTCTCTTTGTACTTTTCCAGGAAAAGCAAATGCTTCCAAATGTTCCAAGAAATCTCTGCTGGGCTTGCAGGATTCAGGGAAACAAAATCTCACCAATCTTGTGAATACTTAGTGATCTGAGCACTGAAACCACTGCAGTATCTTGCTTTTAACTCTTACATTTTACCTCTAGCAGCAAACTTGTCTTGAAATAAATATTCTCTGACACTCTCTGTACTTTGCTCGTGTCTAGATCTGCACTTTGAAAAGGAGTGATTTTGTCCTTTAATGAGGGCTTGTTATCTCCCACATCTGAATAAACGTTCTCCTATACAAGATAACACAGTTTTAAAATAAAAGGTCTATTTTTGTACCTGGAGGCTCTTTTACAACCCTGTAAAATTTTGAAATTATGTAACTTTTCAAAAAAACATGGGAAATATACCCGAGAACTAAAGCATACTGTGAGGTTCATTTGAATCCCAGTTATTTTCACTGAAGTATTTTATCTCCTGTATCTTTTTATGCATTTTTATTTGTCCTCTGGCCTAAACTATTTTCTCTATATTTTTACATCTTTCTTTCAGCACTGTGCCGGGAAGAACATGACTGTCCTGACAGATCTATTTGAGATTAAAGCAGCTCTATACTGCAGTCCCAGTTTAGACCATGACTGAATCCATCATCTCTACTTGCAGCTACTGAAGAGAGTTACTTTTGTATTATACACCCTCAAATTATATAGAATCATAGAATCATAGAATAGTTTAGGCTGAAAGGCACCTTAAAGATCATCTAGTTCCAAACCCCCTGCCATGGACAGGGATGTTTTCCACTACACCAGGGTGCTCAAAGCATCATCCAGCCTGGCCTTGAACACCACCAGAGAGGGGGCATCCACAGCCTCTCTGGCCACCCCCACAGGAAAGAATTTCTTTCTTATCTCCAGCCTGAATCTCCCCTCTTCCAATTTGCATCCATTATTCCTATTTCTGCCATCACATATCCTATTAAAAAGTCCTACCCTGGTCTTTCTGTAGGCCCCCTTCAGGTATTGAGAAGCTACTATGAGGTCCCCCCTGAGCCTTCTCTTCTCTAGGTTTAACAACTCCTTCAGCCTGTCTTTGTAAAGGCTGTGCTCCAGCCCTCTCATCATCTTCATGGCCCTCCTCTGGACCTGTTCCAACAAATCAATATCCTTACTTTGAGGGCTCCATAACTGGACACAATACACCAGGTGAGCTCTACCAGAGCTGAGTAGAGGGGCAATATCAGCACTCCAGTAGAACATCTTGTAGAAGTAATCTGCTTTGCCTATGCTGGCTATGTTATTCTGTCATGGCTTTATTATGATAATCTCTAGGACAAAAAATATTCAATACATACAAGGAGTGACAGTTGGGAATTTTGCTTTGGTGTTTTACCTAAATCTTGGCTTTGATCACCATGTAGCTCACCTTCTTCTATGAAACATAACAAACCATTCTCATCAACTCATAATCAGTGATCATCAATCATGAAAGACTAAACTTCAGTAGCAGAGAATAATGTAAAGGTTTTTGTTCATTTATTTGATGAGTCAGGAAGTCAAGAGTATATGGATATTAAGAGTCTTAAATACTAATATAGAGTCAAAACCCCACCTCTGGCATCCAGTCTCTTGGCTTTTTCAGCAGCCAACTCAACAGGGGAGTACAGGGAACTCCTATGTCCTTTGCTTTTTCTTTCCTCTCAGAAATTCTTTCTCTGTACTTTATTGGCATTTTAATTGATGATCCATGTTGAACAGAAAGGACATTCTGTAGTTTTGTTGTATAAATTAGTTCATCCATTCTTCACTGCTGTACATTGCAATGCTGGGTGCCGTTATTCTGGTCAGTCATCTGGCTTTAAATCTCTTTCAAGTCCTTTGACAGATTTTCTGGTTTTAGCTAATCCAGTTTACCTGAAGCCCAAGACTGCCAAATTGAATTACAGTGCGGTCATTTCTGTTTAGCACCTCATCCATAGTTAATTTCTTTAGCTCCTGTGTGTTATCTGAGTATAAATTTTTCATTTGTAACAATATTTTAGCTTAGTGAATGAAGAGCTCAGAAGTCTGAGGGGTTTTTTAATTAGTTCCTTTGTTCAGAAAAAATTTTGCTCCGTTTTGAAGTGACTGCTTGAATAACTGAGGTCCATCGTCCTTTCAGAAACTCATATTCCAGTTTTTTGATGAAATGCAATGAGAGCTATTAATTTCATAATGAGTTTCACCCAGCCCTCAACAGCACACCAGTGACATGTTGTGTGCTGCAGTGTGAACCCTGCCTTCTTCACAGCTGAGCAGAGCAGAGCTGCAGAGCTCCATCTCTGGCATTGTACCGTCATGACTAAGGTGAGATTAATTGGCTGTAGATTCTCAGTCAGAGAGCACAAGATGAAGTTTCAGTTTTCCTGATTCAATGGCCTGCTTAATCCAGTTCACCTCTTCATAGGGCTCTCAGCTAAATTCTAAAAGGTGGGAAGGAACAAAGGATCATCAGAGCATGAATCATAGAATCATAGAATAGTTTGGGCTGGAAGGGACCTTAAAGATCATCTAGTTCCAAATCCCCTGACATGATCAGGTGCATCTTCTACCGGACTAGGTTGCTCAATATCTCATCCAGCCTGGCCTTAAACACCTTCAGGAGAGGGCAGCCACAACCTCCCTGGACAACCTCTTCCAGTGTCTGTCTCACCACCCTCACAGCAAAGAATTTCTTTTTTATCTCCAACCTAAATATCCCCTCTTCCAATTTACGTCTGTTATTCTTATTCCTGCCATCACATATCCTATTAAAAAGTCCTACCCCAGCCTTTCTGTAGCCCCCTTCAGGTACTGAGAAGCTGCTATGAAGTCCCACCTTCTCTTCTCCAACTCTTCATAAGGCAGTTGCTCCATCCCTTTGATCATTTTGTGGCCCAACTCTGGACCTGCTGCAACAGCTCAATGTCCTTCTTATGTTGAGGGCACAGTTACTACAGGTGGGGCCTCACCAGGGCTGAGTAGAGGGGCAAAAGTCACCTCTCTTGACCTGCTGGCCACACTTCTCTTGATGCAGCCCAGGAATCCATCACCCAGCTATAGATATAATGCAGTTTTTCAGCTGCTGTGCTGCAAACCTCAGAGTGAGATTTAACCAGCCTTTGGCTTCCTTTATATGCAAAGAAATGGGTTTATATAGAAGGTATCTCAGAGAATGTAAATTACTTCCCACCTTTGGGAAGAAACAAACTCACATTCTGTATTTTACCTTTTCAAATATCTCCTTCCCTCACCAAATGTATTATTTACCAACAACAGTCTAAAAGTACATATTTATCCTAAACAAAAGTGACTCAAAATAGAAAAGAATAGCTCAGGAACAAGCAAACTGTGAGGATGAGGGTTCAGGTGATCTGAAAGGTGTTTAGGAAAAAGATACAGGAGGACATTTTCTTCTTGAACGAAGTGGAAAGCAGAACAGTAATGTGCTATGGCTAGTATCAGGGAAAGGAAGCATCTGGTTAAAGAATAAAATTCAAATTATGAATGTGATGGTAGGGAAACAGTGACTGGAAAACAGAGAAACTGATGGGAGAAGAAATATTGCGTGTTTTGTTGTGACATAGAGACCTTCTAATGTGGACAGGATATTTTTGAGAAGAAATTGCAATAATAATAGCACAGAGAGACAAAAAGATAAACCAGAAAGGACATGTATAAAGTTTCTCAGACTTTCAAGGATTCTAGTGCAGAAAGATAAGTCTAAGCTATTACAGGTAAAGGACTAAAATGACATTGAGAGATCATCTAGAGGGAATATAATAATCTGATACTACCTAGCAGAGATGGAAAGATTAGTTAAGAGTAAGTGAAGAAATAACTGCTTCTCCAAGGGATCTCATTTTTGAGGTTGAATAAGGGAGAAAGTTTCTGAGTTTGGAGGAGGGTGGAAAGTGAGAGGAAAAGGGGATGAGCAGGGGGGAGGCTGGAACAGAGAAGTCAGAGTGAAGGGATTGCCTTTTCTTTTGTAGGAGATGGTTAATTCAGGATTAGACCAAGTTAATTGGTTGAGATGAAGTTCAGTCCATTATTGTCTCATAAGCTGAGTCCCAAAGGACAAGTGGGAACCAAATAGAGTGGTGAGGACACAGATGGGTAGTTAATCATGGCAAGATAAGCAAAAGGGAAACGTATGCTGAATTGAAATTACAGTGGGAAGGAGTGATTGACACTAAAGGGCCACATATTAAGCCAACAACATTATCTGATCTAACCTCATTCCTCTTTAATAGTTTAGCAGCAAAATATTAACATCTATTTTTTTTTCACAAAACCTGCAAAAGTCCCTGTAACGTTGTGCTGTGTATCTAAATATGTCACTGCTTGAGTCTCACTTTTTCATGTGCTTTTGAGGAAGCTGCTATGAAATGCAGAAAGTTTTTGGAAGTGTAAATGCGCACACAGCATCACTGCATTTTAATGGCACTTTCAGCCTCCATTGGTGGTGATCCTATGGAGGGATGTGTTAGAAGAAAGTGGGAAGAAGGGTTGGTTTTTAGTTTGTGGCTTCTAGGCTCTGGGTTTCAAGGTCACAGCAAAGTGAAATTTTAATCTTAGTGGAAGTCACTCATGAAATGTATATCTTGCAGCTTCTGCAAGTATGTCAATTGCATTCATCTTCAAATTTTACCTAAAGGTGTGTTTCACCACATGCTGTCTCTAGACTGGATCATGTGCTTTCAGTTAGTTTCATAAATTAATGTGATTATTTAAATTCCATCTATCAGTTTGGGATCTTCCTGAAGCTCCTGTCACCTTCCATTAAGACACAGCCTGATAGAAAATGAGGAATGTTCTTGATGGCCTCATTTGAGAAGCTGAGGATGAGGATGATTTAGGTGTTATGAGCTCCATCTCCAGCCCCAAATAACCAGACAGGCAGCACTGAATATATTGAGAAATTCAGCAGAATATTTAGACATTCATAGGCCTGAGCTCTGTAAATCAGCAGTGCTGAATAAGCTACAGGAGCATTATCCTATTTAGATGCTAAAAAGGATGGGTTTTTTTTTTAAATTGCATTCATTCTGATCACATTCATTTTATTTTGACATAGGAAAGAGTATTCTGATTATTTTTCCAAACCAACCTTGAATAGTGGATTTTGACTACACTCTGGAGGTGGCTTTGGGATTCGTGTGGGGTTTTTTTAATTGTCTGTTGTTTGACAAGCTAATTCTGTTCAGAAATCATATATGAATTCTTAGGCATTGGATGCTAATTGTAAAAATTCTCAACTGCTTAATCTGTTGTAGCCTTCTTGAGAATTTAATAAGCTTCTCTCATAATAAGATGTGTCAGGAGGGGCAAATATTTTGCTGGCACAGCTTGGAACCAATTGTTGTGAATATTGAGGAAAATATTCACACGATAGAAGTACTGTGCAGTGATTTTTAAAAAGAAACATTTGGTTTAGTGCCTTAAGGGCAAGAATTATTGCTGTATTTTTTAAATTGCATTTAATTTCTCATCCCTACCAGCAATATGTCAATTTTGGGGGGAAGGACTGCATGTTGTTTGCCTCAGGAAAAGCAAAATCATCATAATGAAGCTGAACGTGGCTGAGATGTCTAAGGATGCTTGGTTTGAGGCTGAGGAGAGTGTGTCATTGATTTTCCCCCTGCAGTTGCAAAGTGACAATTAAGATTTCTGAACCTTTTGGCATCAGGGAAAAAAAATAGAAAAAAAAGAAAAAATAAACAACACAACACTCTTTTTGGGCAGGATTTTCTGGATGTCAGGAATGTCTTGTATGTGACTGAATTATTGCCATTTTTGGATTGAATAAAACTGGGTTATAAACTACACTGAAGGACACAGAATCCCCCAGTGTGGACCTGACACCTAGTCCAGCCCAACAGTCTGTCCCACCACTTTCCTTCTGCCCAGGAGCTGAATGTCTGCAGAGTATGAGACAATGGGGTCTGGATGCTGCTAAACTGGGCAAACCCCTGTGTTTGGCCAAGAATGAGGACCATTTTAGAGCTTGTCCATCCACAGCTTCTGGAACATTCATCCATCACACTGGTGCTTTCAGATGTTATCAAATGCTGCCAAGAGATGTGTAGTGATTTTTAGCCCAAGTAACTTGCACATTTCTCTTCCCACAACTCCTCAGCCTCACAGGGTTCAATACTGTAACTAGAAAGATGAGCTGTTAGCAGGGGAATGGTGGAAAATGACTGCTCTGCCACATCTGGTGAAAACAAATTGGAAGGTGTCTAATAGCATAAAGCAGAGCAGGATGAGTGAGGCTCAGCTCCCCTTTCCAACCAAATGTGGCAGCTCAGATTAATCTCACATGCCAGAGAGTAATTAATCTTCCTCAGAGATCATAGAATTATGGAATGGTTTGGGTTGGAAGGGTCCTTAAAGATCATCTAGTTCCAACCCCCCTGCCATGGGCAGGGACATCTTCCACCATTGAGGTTGCTCAGTGCCTCATCCAGTCTGGCCATAAACACCAGAGAGGGGGCATCCACAGCCTCTCTGGGCAACCTCTTCCAGTGTCTCTCCACCCTCACAGGAAAGAATTTCTTTCTTATCTCCAACCTGAATCTCCCCTCTTCCAATTCACATCCATTACTCCTAGTCCTTCCATCACATATCCTATTAAAAAGTCCTACTCTTCCCTTTCTGTAGCCCCCTTCAGGTATTGAGAAGCTACTCTAAGGTCCCCCCTGAGTCTTCTCTTCTCCAGGCTCAACAACCCCAACTCCTTCAGCCTGTCCTCAGAAGGGAGCTGCTCCAGCCCTTTGATCATTTCCATGGCCCTCCTCTGGACCCACTCCAACAGATCAGTGTCCTCATGTTGAGGACTCCATAAGTGGACCCAGTACTCCAGGTATACTCCGAACAAGCTCCACCAGTTGAAGGAGGTAGACAAAATAATCAGACCCTGGGCAGAGAAAAGATACCTTCGTCCTCCTAAATGTACTTTTCTCTGGTAGCAGAGAAAAAAACCCACAAAGGAAGAAGAAGAAAAGAAGGAGAATGTCAATAAAAATAAAGAATTTGCTGCACATTTCACCTTTAACTGCTCTGAGCTAAGTTCCAGCATCTCCCACAGCATGTGAAATCCAGCATCCAGAAGTGGCTGCTGAAGATTACTGCAAGCCAAGAAGTGCTAGAGAAGATTTCAGCTGTAATTATGAACTTCCCTCTATCTCTCCTCCTCCTTTGAAATTCAAGGCACTTCTTTTTATTTTTACATAGTTTGGTGCCTGAGATTCCTTTTTATGTTGGTGTAAAAATAGCGATGAAAAGGAAAATAATTCTCTTATGAAAATTCATGAGAAGAGGCAGAGTTTAGAAGCTGTGGTATTTATTCAGGAGAGCATAATGACTTTTAAAAAATACCAGGATTGTACATTTGTGTGGGGGGTTTTTGTTTTGGTTCCTTTTCTTTGTGTCCCTTGACAGTTGCCATATCTCTGCAGCTGTGGAGCAGATGTATTAGGTCTGAAAGCTGCAAATCATTAAGAATTTAGATTCAGAAATAAATTGCCTGTAAGTACAGGGGTCTGATGGGTAAGAACAAAATGAGACCTTTCAAACATGATTTTTATTCATTAAAGTGCCTTTGGGGAGAGATCCGTGTGCTTCACTAATGACCTTAATAAACAATCTTATCATTTTTAGACCAGGAATAAATAAGGGCAGGTACTAAGGTCTCAGAAGGATGCTTATACTGAGACATCCTGATGCTGTGCAGAACAAGTTGCCTTGACAGTTTAACAGTATCCATATTTAAATGTCATTTATACAGCTGCTTAGGCACAGGCCTTGCTGCTGTCTGAGGGACAATGCCCAAGGAGATGCCTTCAGGGGGATTCTCTGACTCAGTGTTGCTGAATCTCAGGAATTACCAGCAGCAGTGGTACCACATCAGTCAGACAGACCAGTTCTTCTATCCTTCTAGGGCCTTGGGAGTCTACATCAGCTTTTCCAAATTGCCTGCCCCTTTAAAACATGTAAGAAAATAAAAGATAAAAAGATGCCTCCATCCTGCAGAACCAGTAACCTCGACTACCCTGGGTCCTGAGACTCTTCATTATTTTCAATGTTTGCTGGACTTAGTAGGATCCATGCAAAAATCTTTAGGGCATTTTCTCTGCAAGATGCATCAGGATTTTTTCTTCCAAAACATATTGCTGTACCAAAACTCAGTTTTTCCTGAGTCTAAATGACAAGTTTCTCCTGGTACCTTGTTTCCCCCCATGCTCAATTTTATACTGAATGGGTACCCTTGGTAAGGAGTAGAGACTCACCTCTCCTTTGAGTCTTCCTCTTCTCTTAGTAATACCTATTTTTCATTTCATTGCAATAACACCCAGTACTCTTTCACCTCAATGGCTGAAATTTTCCTCAATTTCTTATCCCCCACTCTATCTTCTGAGTGCAGAGTGATCTCTCAGAACAGTCCTGGGGCTACTAGTGCTCTGCAGCAATAGACATATTTAATTCCCAGTAAAAGTGTCATTTGAAAGACCAGCAAGCAAGCAGAATATCCATTTACTGTGAGAAAAAGTCTTGAACAAGACTCAGAAAGGTCCCCAGCCACCACCCTGCCCCATTAAGGATCTGTGCACATCTTCCAGGGTACAGTCAGAGGAGGCTTTTTATTTCTTATGGCTCTTTTAAGCCAGATCTGTCAGGGAGCAGATATGAAGACTCCAAGACAAAGTAATCAACAGCCTTAGTACAATCAGATAGTTGAAATTATTTCTTTGAACAATGAAATCAAAGAAAGTGGCAGCTTCTGAGTTTAATGGGAGGATGCTGAAAAAGCAAGACAGCTTTACATGTTGTTATTCTTTGCATATAAAGGTGTAAATTCTGTAGAAAATTACTCGAATCATAGGTCTCTTCTCATTTTAAGATGTTTGTATTTAATAAGGAGTCTATTTCAATTCAAAAGCTTAGTTCCTTCTTTTTTTTTTCCAAGGTAATGTGTAGACTATTTTCTTCACATATCTTGAGTGGCAGCAGCTCAAGGTGTATATGATTCTTGTGAAAAATATGAGAGGTTGTAGAAATGAGGTCAGACTCATAGCTCTAATAAACAGAATACAATAACGATACAAAGAGAGAAGTTGCCATTTATGCTGCCAAATTTCAGCTCTGACATTTTTTTCCTAAAGAATAAGAGAAACAGCTTTTTCAAAGGAAAGACAGAAGCAGGCAAGCACTGCTGGGTTTATCTTTAGTGTGATAAGCTTCCTTCAGGGAGACAAGAACAAAATGTGCACAAGGCATGGAGAAAGGACAGGCAGTACATTTTCAATTCTTTCCACAGTGAATTGTTCCAGCTTCAGGAAACCATTGAAGTTTCCTCTGCCAGAGCTCCTTCCAGCTTCTCAGGAAGGAGAAATATTTGGTACCTCCTTCAGTGCACTGAATTTTAAAATTATTTTCATTAGGGCTTGATCGACCTCATAGTAGCTTCTCAGTACCTGAAGGGGGCCTACAGAAAGGCTGGGGTAGGACTTTTTAATAGGATACATGATGTAAGGACTAGGAGCAATGGATGTAAATTGGAAGAGGGGAGATTAAGTCTGGAGATAAGAAACTGCTTTACTATGTGGGTGGTGAGACACTGGAAGAGGTTGCCCAGAGAGGTTGTGGATGCCCCCTCCCTGGAGATGTTTAAGACCAGGCTGGATGAGGCACTGAGCAATGTGGTTTAGTGGGCAGGGAGGTTGGAACTAGATTATTTTGAAGGTCTATTCCAACCCAAACCATTCTATGATTCTACGGTTTTGACTTGATACAAGGGAAAGAAGGAAAGAAAGGAGGAAGGAAGGAGGGAGGAAGGGAGGGAGAAATAGAGGGAGGAGATGATCCCCATCTTGAGGACTGTCTCCATTTGAGATGTAAATGAAAATTAATGCACACAACTGTCTGTCCCCTAAAGATAAGGTTATATGGAGAATCCTTGAATTAGCTGGGAGAGCCTAACTCCAAACTGCTTGCAGAGATCCTGCAAATACAGAAGGTGATAAGACCACCTTTCCTACATGGAAGAGACCATGGGGAAGAGATGGTCTTCTGTGCTGTCAGCACAACTCAGACCAGAGCTCTGAGGGTTTTCAGATTTCAGGGAAGAGGAAATGGGAACAAGAGTTTCTATCTCTAGCACTTTAAGTGTCAAGGTATCTGCAAAACCCCAACCTTGGGACCTCAAGGTCACTTGAAGACAACACCATGTAGACCTCTATTGGAAATGTCATAAGGGGTTTAGTAACTTTTGTCAAGTTAGTGTTTTGTGAAGTTGAAAGCTGTTTTATTACACAATTCCTGACCAGCTCAGTTCTATTCAGACAGGACCTGAAGTAAGTACTTGTTATCTGAGGCAGCAGAAACAGAGAAGTGAGTTTTGGGAGTAATCTGCAACATGTATTGAACTAAATTCTAAGCCTGTGGAATACAGTGAAGCAGTGACTTCAAAAACAAGAAGAGACAGGACCAATCTCTCTATTTTGTTTACCTCTCACATTCCATTAGAATAAATTGTGTAAATTTTGTGTTAGGAGGTTTTTTTGAGAAACTTTCTGCTATGATTTGCAGCAGACCTTTGAAAATTCATCTAACAAAACCCCTTTTGTTTAAAGAAGCATCTTTTTTTTGTCCAGCAGTGTTACTAAATACATTCTAAACACCCGAGGGAGGAACTTCTATTTAGTTTTTCCTTCATCCCAAAACTTTATCAAGATTTTTTAAAGTACTACATGTGTTCAAAGGAGCTTGATTTGTAATTGCACTAAAATCAAGGCTTATTCTGTTAATTTACTGTATGTACATTTGGAAATAACTAGTCTCATAGAAGAGTAACATATCCTTAATGTCCTAATTTTTTCTGTCCAAGTTCTTGTACATTCTATATCCTTATTACTATTAAAGTTCAATGGAATTTGCACTTGGATGATCAAAGATAACTATGTAAAAGCATGACATTGGTCTTGCTTATAAAATCTGTTGATGGTTTAACTCTTTCTAGCTGACAGAGTTGAGACATTAATTGAAGCAGGAAGAAGTTGATATAATATGCCATTTTAAATTATATCATAATTTTGCCTTTTTTTCTTGTTCTAGTCATTATCTCATGTAGCAAAATTATACAGCTTATTAAAATATAATACACTCATGTTTTCTGATAAGCTGTTGTCTCAAAATTGAACACTGATAATACTCTCAATTAGCATATTCTGTATCAAATTTATGAAGTCCTATTTTTAATATCATGTCTTTTCAGACCACCTACTCATATCCTACTGTATTCACCACCGGTTCAGCTAGAGACTCCATCAGTAATTCAGTTACAGACCAGAAGCTGAGAGGTCATTTTCTTCTCAATAAGTAAATTAATTAAAAATTATCAATTAGTTCAGTTAATGGTAAGAAAATGAACTTTGTGTAATAATTTGGAAGGAGGTATTGGGTGAAACTGAGCTTATCCATTTCATAACCATTCTCCCTTCCTGTGTTGTGGTTATGATGCTCTTTGCTGATCCTTTCCAAACTACACCCTTAAAGATAGAATATCCCCTTTTAAAAAGTTTACTTGAAGATATTTCATAGTTTTCAAATTTTCCAAGAGTATATTCAGGAAAACAAAAATTAAATCACTCCCTGTTCTAGGACCTGTGCTGATTTTTTAAATTTCTGAAAAAATGTGTAAATTAAAAAAAACTCCTCATTTTTGTGCCAGTGGCTTTATTTTGGCCACTGGCTTTGCCAGTTTTTATTGCTCTGCCTGCTCTTCTGTGCCATCCTGGTGAGAATTTTCATGAGGAAAGATGTAGAGGCGTTCACCAGAACAGCCCACTGGAGAATCTGGTAAAGAATTAAAAAATACATAGGTTTTTTTAAAAAAGAGGATTTCTTGGGAAATGTTTTGCAAGAGACATTGATTTTGACAAATTTCTGCTGACCAAAAGGCACAGTTCAAACCCCCAACAGGCTGTGAGTGCAAAAGTCAATGCTGGCAGCCAGGAGTCTCCCTTCA
The DNA here is from genome assembly GCA_013400935.1 of Turnix velox. Lineage (NCBI taxonomy): Eukaryota > Metazoa > Chordata > Aves > Charadriiformes > Turnicidae > Turnix > Turnix velox. The sequence continues at coordinate 68,347 of VZTY01026226.1, forward strand.
TTCCCAGTCAGATGGGGAGAGGAGAGGAATTTTCATCCTCATCACTGGGAATCCCAGGGCCAGACTGCCAGCTCTGCTCATCAGCTCTTACAAGGCACAGGTGAAAGCCTTAACCTCACGGGTGGAGACAACTTTCCTGAAGCTTCTATGCTCCCTCAGATGGGTGTTTATGGCTCTGGGGTGGGCTGTGCAGTGTAGTTGGACTGGGGGGTCATGAATGGTCTCAGCATGTGGCTGATGGTGATTGGCTTCTCCCTGCACAAGCAAAGCAGCTATAAACTCACTGTATTTTCACAGCATGTGATAAGTATTATGTCTGAGTAATGAGGCTGCGTGAGTGTATGTTTTCCCTGTGTTGAAGCCTGTTTTATACATCTAAAATTTCATCATGCTTTACAATGTTAAAAGTCTGAATTCTGTAGAACTGAAATGCTCCTTAAATCTTCCTCCTCTCTGTGTGTCCATTCACTCCTGTCTGCAAAGTTAAGCAGCCAGGGTTTGCCTCTAAATCTTAATACTTAAGCAAGACATCTGTGTCTGTTTGCTTCTGGGATACTGAGAATACTTGGTCTTCTTGTCCTTTCAAACATGGCAGACTTTCACCCCAGTTGGGAGTTTCTGGTTTGTTTCTTCTGCCCAGTTATTATTTTCTAATGACTTGCAGCAGATCCTTTCAACTCTGAGTCTTAAAGGAGGATTAAAGTTAGTTAAGTTGTCACAACAAAAAACATAAATAAAGCCTAATTTACTTTGGCATGGCTTGTTCTTGACATATTTATTTTAAACCAAGTTGATTAGCATAGCAAACAATGTTCCCAGAGTGCATGAACGTGCTTTTCCATTGAGAAAGGATTTGCAAGCTGGCTGCTTGTGGCAGTCAGTGTTCTCCTCCAGCTTTTAATTTGTTTTTTTAGATGTTTGATATGCTGTTAGGGGTTATAGGATTGAAAAGCTTCCAAAAGTCTTATCCAGCCTCTCAAAATACCACTCCGGAAAAAAATACATGTATGATTTTGGAAAAAATGTTTGTCTTTCTTAAGAAGTAGATGCCCACCTGTATTTTTGGTGGGGGTGTGGAAGTGGAATATGGGTTTCCAGTTAAACTTTTAGCTTTTGCTGGTTTGCTCAAGCTGAAAAAAATTATTTTTGACTTGCCTCAGATAGAGTGACACTTTGTGCTATTGTTTCTGACAAAAGTGTAGCTTGAAAAGAATATATATGCATTTTTCAAACTCACATGGTTTTTTGAAACCCAAATGGCTGCTGCACTGTGCTGGCCATTCCACCACATCTGGAGCTGGATTACTGTGAGTTTACTGCAGGCATCCCATGTTTCTTACATTGTGTGAAGTGCTACCAAAATTGTTAAATTTTGGAACAAATTAATATTTAGAGGTGTACTGTAGTGTGACTTCGTTTTGTTATCAAAAGGAGATCCTGAAGGTGAATGTGGAGGGAGAGGAAGAGACTAAAGTTCCCCTCAGTGGCTCAAAGTGTGACTCCACAAATAAGATTCAGGTGAAACTGTTGCAGTCCCTGAATGAGAGCTCTCAGCTATCTTCCTCTCAATCAAGTGATGGAAAGGGACACTAGGCTTGATGAGCTGCTGAAATTACTTGAAATGGATAAATTAAATTGTTACTTTTTTTTTTTTTTTTAAGTGAGGATGGGAGAGTGGAAAAAGTTAGTTCTGGAAGAATCTTCTAATAGAAACTGGCTTTGCAATATGGGGACCAAGGCAGCAATAAGGAAATGGGAGGACTGGGCAGAGAGGAACAAGTAGCTTTGTCCAGAGTGGATTTTTCTTTCATGATTACAGTAAAAAATGTTTGAATGCTGTTTGGTCTACAGATTCTGTGCAGCATGTTTTATACTTGCTTCTGAGTTGGGAGATCCTGTGTGCTGTTAGACATCGGTCTAGCCAAGACCTTCCATATACATTTAATTTTGATGAGGTGCTCATTAGTTCAGCTTCTCATCTCCATCCTGTGCCTGTTGTCACTAATGGTTTTGATGACAATGGCACTAAATCATACACTTCAAGTTTAGTATTTCTTAGCTCTTTTCCTGTAGCTGAGCCTCAAACTTTCTTTTTAGTAATTTTTCACAGAGCTGTGGGTCTGTCTTTTTAAGATTATGGTATTCAAAGCCTGTGAAAAAGTAAAAAGTCTGCTTTGTGCCATGATCCATCCCTCTGTGCTCTCCAGAGAAGCAGCACAGCACCTCTCACATCTGTCTCCACTCTCTGCTCATCAATGTCCACAGAACTACATCCAAACACATTCCTGGCTCTGAGTCTGGGCTTTTTCACTTTACTAACAGCCTTGCTTTTCTGAATGAGGAAATTTTCTTGTCAAGCTGAAAACACAAAAGAAATGGCTGTAATGGAAACAGCTCAAGAAAATAATCATTACATTTTAGCACCAAAGCATTGCTAGAGAGAAGGAGACTACAAAAAAAAAGTCAGTTATTCTGGAAATTTTATATAAATGGCTTGCAGAGTCCCAGCAGGAGAGAGCACATCTGCAGAGTTGTATTTAGGGGTTCAGAGCCAAGTAACTCCCATCTGGAGCACTAAATACCTGGTGCAATGGTAACTGCAAAAAGCAGAGTGCAACCAGAAGAGGGAAAGCTGCTTTAGGCACTGAACTTCTTAAAAATAAAAAGATAATTAAATACTAGGCTTCTATCTTCATAGTTTGACACCATGGTTGGATTTCTTTTGTAGACAGGAGCTCCTTAGTAGTGCTGTTGTTCATCACTGGCCCAAAGGTTAGACTCGGAGAAAACTAGAGCTGAGATGAAGGAATGGAATTTTTATTATTTTAGCAGCCAAATGTGTCATTCCATCAGAGCTGGTATTGTGTGGCAAATTGCAAGCTGCAGTGAAATGGCTTTAAAACATATCTGTATATATTTTGCTCTAAAACTGTGATAAAGTCATTCAGCAGCACATTGCAATGAATTTGGAGCTGAACTGTTACATCATATCTCTCTCTCTGTGCTGTGGGAACAGATGGCAGTTATTTTTCTTAACAGTCTCCAGCAAAGCTTATGCCGTGCTTTGCCTTCCCTTGTCAGTGTTTTCAAGAGAAGTACATGGGGCCAAAAGGAATCTGCATTGTAACAGTGACTTGTGTTTCTAAAGCAAACTTTTAATCAGCTTACAACACTGTGCTGCTGATAACAAACGACTTGACTGATAAGACATTAAGTAATTAGTAGCTCATTTCCTTGACATTATCAGGATCAATTGTGCATGTTTTGCAGGAAGTTTTTGGAGCAGATGTCTCGTCACAGACATTTATAATGCAATAATTGAGTAGTCTGTGATTTGAGGATAACTGTGCTCAATCCTGTGGTTGAAATCCATTTGGAGATTGTCTCTATCACTTTATAGAGTTTTTAGGAAACTTAAATTAAGGAGGAATAGCTGCTTGGTATCTAGCACAAAGTGAGGGCTACTGTGTAAACAGTGCCAAAGATATAAGGGCTTTCTAAACACTTTTATAATATAAAATATTTTTAAAGGCTTGCAGTTGTCACTGCCTTAATAATAGCAGCTTGGAGAAGACCTGGTGAAAATCATAAAATCATGGAATGGTTTGGGTTGGAAGGGACCTTAAAGATAATTTAGTTCCAATCCCCTGCCATAGGCAGGGACACCTCCCACTGAGGTTGCTCAGTGCCTTGTCCAGCCTGGCCTTAAACACCTCCATGGATACAGTCTGATGGAATTGCACCTTCTGCTTCTCCACGACCTTCTCTGTTTGAACAAAATGCTGTTTTAAGTGAAGCAATTGCAGTTATAAATCAAAACAAAGCTGCCAAGTGTTGTAAATCTAAGGCTGCCTACCAATTTATTGCTTTTTAGATTGCTTACTGTGATGTGCCATATTATAGCAGCATTGTTAGGAGATGTATTGAATTTACTGGCTTAAAATTAATAATGTGTTGGAAATCTGGCTCTGCCTTATGCAGAGAAGGTTTGATTGTTCTGGTTTCTACAAGCATGTCCAAAAAAACTTGGTGTTTCTTATTTTTCAGCCTTCAACAAAAGAAAGGAAGCTTGGCCCAGAAGCACTGGGCTGGACCAGCCAACATTGCAAAATGCAAACCCTGTCCTGTGACACATGCCAGCTCCATCTGTGGTTCTGATGGACACACCTACACCTCCATGGTGAGTTCAGATCCCAGCAGCAGTGGTCATCCAGTGTGAAAATAAAACAGTTTTCATTAATAATTGGTATCAAAGTACTGTCTACTTTATTTCTTTGTGTGTTTCTATGTGAAAAGTGCTGATAAATGCAGGGGTTTGACAAATGGTGAATGGGGATGATAAGTCAAAGTCTTATGACTGTCATGATTCATGTTTTCTGGCTAATGAAATAGAGTGCATCTAATATTGATGATGCAACAGAACAGAATTCATTTGATTAGATCTACTTGCTTGGATAGGAGGATTTTGGGATAACTGTTGTATTAAGATTTGGTCTCCAAATAATAAAATAACTTGGCATTATCTTTGTTCTGTGCCACTGGCTAAATGGGGAACATATTCTAATCCATTTCAATCAGTTTTAATGTGCTTGTGGGACAGATGCAAAATACATGATACCATAAAAAAACAAATTCCCATAACCCCACTGGGGATAAATTGGCTCATTATTGTGCTGAAAATATGATCACCTTAGGGCTTGACTCAGTGAAAGAAGCTGTCTTCTCTGCCATTCAGCAGTTCAAGGCACAGATATTAAGGTGCTCACATGCTTAATTCATTTAAGCCTCTCTTCTGCTCTTGCTGAAAGATTTGAATGGCCAAAGGAGTGAATAAACAGAAATACATTTCATACACACACTCCCTACAGAAAAAGGGCTCCCAGTTGCCTGTTAAAAAAGCTATCTGTGACTATGTAATACAGTGATTTAGCATTTGGTATTTAGGAATGACACTAAGCTCATTTTCAAACAAATTTTCCTGTCTCAGTTCTTGAGAGTGTATAAGATGTTCCATAGTAAATAGCTTTCATTGCATATTCAAGTACCCTATTGAAGTTGTTTCTCTTCATCTTCCCAGCATCCTGTTAGCTCTGAATCTTGTTTTCCTTTGACCTTCTGTCTGTCTTACCATGAGATCCAAATGGTTTTCATCAGAAATTCTGTCACTGTCATAAAATCACCTCACTGCAGTGTAAGCCTGACAGCTACAATGGAGACATCAAACAATTCCACTCCCTGACATGCTGGACTATCAGAGCCCAATCTCTGAGAAGTTCCCTCTCTTTGGTTGGCTTTTTAAAAAGCAACTGTTGGGATGTTTGTTCTGAACCAGCTTTGTCTCATCTTCATTTGTGTTGTGTTTAACTTGCCTGTCCTAGTGGCTGAACATTACAGCATCTTTTTTCCACTGAGTTAGTACCTGAAGGGGGCTACAGAAAGGCTGGGGTAGGACTTTCTAATAGAGTCCAGGATGGCAGGACTAGGAGTAATGGATGCAAATTGGAAGAAGGTAGATTTAGGCTGCATAGAAAAAAGAAATTCTTTGATGTGGAAGAGGTTGCCCAGAGAGGTTGTGGATATCCCCTCCATGGAGGTGCAAGGCTGGATAAGACATTGAGCAACCTGTTCTAGTGGGAGGCATCTCTGCCCGTGGCAGGAGGGGTTGGAACTAGATGATCTTGAAGGTCCCTTCCAACCCAAACCATTCTATGATTTTTTTTGCTCAAGTTCTCTGCTGCTGCATGGGGAAGGCAGGATTTTATTATAAATACTGTTCCCCAGGAGCTATTGCTTATCACTTCATAATTGCAGATGCCTTTTCTAAATTTTCATTTGATTGAAGGCTCCTTCATGTCACACTGACTGGTAATCTACCTGTAACACCCAGTCCCAGCAAGAGGATGAATGTCTGCTCAACCTTCATGCAAAGTCAAGGAGATGCTCTCAGCAGCACCTTGTTCTTTGCTGTCTGTAGTGCAGTGTAAGTCCAGAAGGATATTATGACCCACACAACATTATTGCCTTTCTACTTCTAAAAGATTTTTCATTAATTTTATTTGTGTTGAATTTTTTTTTTTCAAAAGCCAGATTTTGGTAAATAAAGTGAAATTACATTAGTGTAGAGCATTAAAATGAAGTGGTATAATGTCCTAAAAAATAATATTATGATCAGTGATAACCATAGGTTTCTGATTTCTTTTATGAACAGATTACAACTCCTTCCCTCAAATTCATCATTAGCTTTCACCAGTCCCTCTTTCTTGCCCTCAAGTCACTGAAATCGGAGCTTTTCTTTTGTAATTTTCTTTTATGTCCATTGCTTTTGGCAATTATTATTCTTGGCACTGCCGTGATGGTGTGTTCCAGTATGAAAAGGCAAAAAGGTGGACATTTGAGTGTGAACAAATACCAATATGCTCTGCATTTGTGTGTGTGTATTCATATCTGACTCTGCATCAGCTGCTTTGTGAATGTGTAATGATTTTGCTGGTCAAATGAAAGGAATTTTTCTAAGCTTGTAAACAAGAAATGGAGAGCAGCCACT